>JAXIVD010001059.1:47500-103521 GCA_036785275.1 Cancer borealis
TCTTCCTGGGGGACTGAATTTCCTCTGACACCGTGCAGATATATATATATATATATATATATATATATATATATATATATATATATATATATATATATATATATATATATATATATATATATATATATATATATAGTCACTAGTCAGGCCTTTGGTGCGACAGCTCCGGTGAGGGAAACAAAGAAAAAGTTTACAAGCTCTAGTTTTCACTTCAATTACTTGCATACCATACATAATATTAGGGATTTCATTCACATTCTTCCATACCTCTCGCAACACATCATATTTCCTTTCTCTCATTCTTGCTGTACTTCCTAGTCGGCCAACCCACTCACTTACCATACTAATGTGTTCATTTTTTGTCTTCTCATATCTAGTTGGGCTCATTCATATCATTAGCTATTTATATTTTCTTGGTGCAGCTCATTTACTTCAAGTCTCCTTGTAGCATCCCTTTCTCCTTCTGACCTATCTACTATCATAATCATTTTAAAATTTTCACTGGTAACTTTATTAACTTCGAAATCTCTGCCGTATACTCATCTACCACGTCAAGAAACTTTGGTGCTCCTCTGCAGACTCGATCACTCATGACTACCTCATCATCTGCATATAACAACATACACATCTTAATTGTTCCTCCCAACTCTCACTTCTGCATTCATTATTCTCAACCTAGCTGTCATCTCTTCCGTGTGGACATTGAATAGATTGGTGATAGAATACATCCTTGCATAACTTCTCTAGCTGTCACTCTTCATCCAATCTGTTTCTAGACTCTAGAGTTCCTAGTATTTGGTGTCAATATACCCTTTCACTTAACCCAATCTTTTCTACATGCATAGTTATTTGTTTAATCTGCAATAGGCTTTTTCTACATTATTGTTTTTCTTGTATCTGAACAGCATCATTGACACATTCGAAGATTTTTGGAGTGAAACATCCAATCTTTGCCTGTGTGATCCGGCCTGACATACTATTTCTCTGTTTACTCTATAATAGACTTTCTTCTATACTTCACACTGTTGAGGATCGCAGGTATATCATTGTATTTTCTTGTATCTGCATCATTAACAAACTTTAAAGAAGATTTTTGGAGTGAAGCATATAATCTTGGTTCGCAAAAAGACGATAGTAGTGGTAATGGTAGGTGCGCCGTGCAGGTATCATGCCGCCCCCGTGCCTCACCGCTAGCCCGCTACGGCCACACTCACTCCAGGGACTACTACCAGTATTATTACTGCCATGGAGAATACGAAATAAACCATCCTCACTATTATAATTACCTAAATTCCTGGTACTATTTATTACCTTTGTTATTCCTGGCATGGCAAATACGAAATACAACTATCATGAATCGTCACCATTATCATAACCTAAACTCCGAGGATTATTACCATTATTATTATTACCATGGAAAATGCACAACACAGCTATTTTCACCATTATCATTACCTAAAATCTGGATACATAGCAGATAAATAGATAAAAACATTAACATCAGGATACAATATGTAAACCATCAGTCTCTAACAATCAATACTACCATGCATTCATATGAATTTTTCCGTATAACCGAGATGAATGTATTAGTAGTTACTTATACTACTATCACACTCTCGTTGTAGATTAACCTAAATATAAGGACAGTTCATAAAGTTAAGACAAGACCCGCCTTCACGCCTTCCCTCGCACACCTACCGAAGGACTCCATTTTGAAGGGCGGCAAATCTCCAATAGTATTTAAGGTATGTTTACATGTCTTTCTAATAATTGTTAAGGCATGTGTGAAGGCAGGGACGTAGGGGAAGGGTGTGTGGGTGTGTTGAGTAAGGTCATGGTGTGCGTCTAGGCTTGGGTGACGGGATAAAAGGTTGTTTATTTGAGTATAATTTTTCATTGTGTTCACCTGTTTCTCTCTGTCTCTGTTTTTGTCGCTATTGCGCTGTGTGTTTGTGTTTTGAAGGGTTTGTTTGTTTGTTGGAGATGATGTGAAGGTGTGATTGTGTTGGTGATGTAACGTTTGTTCGTTCGTATTGAATTGCATGCTAATCGATAGGTCTCTCTCTCTCTCTCTCTCTCTCTCTCTCTCTCTCTCTCTCTCTCTCTCTCTCTCAAAATAGCTTGATATTGTAATGAATTCTTTGGTGACGATTGACTATGTTATTGTTTTGTTTTCTTAACTGCATTATAACTTCAAGGTCATTTAAGTAAACAATAACTATGTGAAGGCAAGATAGGAAAAACATTAAAGATAAGGGTATTGTTAATGTCCAGGAGAAATGTAATATATGTTGTGCATTTAAAAGGAAAAACATAAAATAATAAGTGTATAGATTATGTTAAAATATGGAGAAGCATAGAAAATAGTGATTGCATACGCCCCTCTCAAAGAACAAAAAGAAATTATACAAGATAACATAGAGGGTTTGGAATGTATAGTTGTTGTTTTAAGAGATTTTATAAAGCTTTATGAGGTGTCAAAAAGAGTGATAAACCCAATTGCTATGGCTGCATTTATTTATTTTTTTTTTTTGACAGGTTAAGTTAAGTTTTTTAGATCAGTTATGCGGACAAAAGTGCATTTTTCGTATTAATGTGTTTTTTCATTAACCTGCTCTATTTGCTTGATGTTTATAGGGAGGGTAAACAAAAATGTTCTATTTCCTTTCAGAGTCAAAATGGATATGAGAAATGGCAGACCCGATGATGATGATGATGATCAACAAGGATCTGAAGATGGGGGCTACAGGGGGCGGGGGGGCTTCAGAGGGGGGCGGGGCAGGGGTTTCAGGGGCAGAGGAGGACTAGGATACTCTTCAAATTCAGGGTGAGTGTTCAAGTGTGTGACAAGAATATCATGTTGCTTCCATAACAACACATACTATACTGTAAGATCTCACTTTAATTAATGGGTGGTTATATGGTAGACTTTGATTATAATTGATCACGTGTGCATGACAAATGACTAGTGATTAATATAGATTGTGTCAGTGCAGTACACACACACACACACACATTTTATATATAAGGGTCAGAATTAACAGTCAGGTATGTATATGGAAAACATTTTAATTTTTTCTTTCTTTCAAATATTATGTACCTGCTTTACAATCATTACATTCATCTATTTATATAACTTTATTTGCAAATATTTCAACAATAGTATAAAGAGAAATACTCTTATTCACACTATTAATTTTTTCTCCCCTTTATTTCACAGTGGACCAATGAGAGGTGGATTCCGAGGACGGGGTGGATACAGGGGCAGTAGGTAGGTCAAGCTTCTTTATACTTCCTTATACAGTCATATAGCTCAGGTCAGGTAATGTTACATGGCTCCTCTTATGTAGTGGCAGGCCTTATAATTTTATCTTCACTAACAGAATGGCAGCACTGTCTCGTGAAATAGTCAGTAATTGTATGTTATAAATTGTGTATTGAAATAGTGTAAAGCACCAAATTTATTAGGTGCTGTAAATTTAAATGCAATTAAATCAGAATTATTTTTGATACCTTTCGGGTCTTATGTACAGTAGACTCCCAAAGAGAACTATCAAAGAATATAGAAATAGAAAGTTCATGCTCATCTTATCAATAACTGTCCCTTTATTGCCTTACACATCATAATTAAATCTCGTCTTTCTATTTTTATATGTGTGTGTTTCCATTAATTTGTTTGCTTGCTGAACTCCATTAAGTATATTTATCTGCAGGGGTGGTGGACCTGATGGGGGTTACCGTGGAGGATTCAGAGGAAACTTCAGAGGAGGCCCCAGAGGAAATACATATGGGCAGGCCCGAGGCGGCTTCCGAGGCCGTGGCACAGGCGCCCCACGTGGAGGCGGGTATGGTGGAGGCAGCTATGGGGAAGGTGGCGGCTACAGAGGAGGCTTCCGTGGAGCACCCAGGGGACGTGGAGGTGGCAATGGTGGCAGCGGTGGATATGAAGGAGGCTACCAGAAGAGGGGGTAAGTATACTCACTTGTAATGTATGAGACTAGACACACTTTAGGGCAGGTACAGGTACAAGGAACTATGCAGGTCGAGGTTAGAAGGATCAACTGTGGAGAAAATAGTGATTTGCACACTATAGAGGGGATGGATGAATCAAAATGTTCTTTGCAGCTACATCACAATGAACATGAAAAACCTGTTTGATCAGGTGACTCACTGCTACTTGGGTCCTTCATGTATGGGGTCCTTTTCCCATGTAGCAATCATTGGTGTTGTCTTGGACCTAAGCTAACCCCTGCACATGATAACGATACAGTGTAATTTTAAAGGAATCAATGAGCATCAAGGCAGTATATGACGGTACAACATTATCTGTTCCTATCTGTATGATAAACTTTATTGGCTTTGTGTGTCACACATTTGCAGATCATTATCTACCCTATGTGATTATGACATTGAGCAGCCATACCAGTTTATTACAGTCATAGCTTGGCTGTGGTTTGACTTACAAAAGCCCAATGTGAGGAGTATCATACTGTGCGAGAAGATGTGTGATTGTCGTCTTGTGTGATTATTTACTTTTGTGATGCAGTGGTTAGTTGACTGAAAAACGTCTTGTGCTTTTTATTTTTTATTTGTTTTTCCCACATAAGTCATTCACAGTCTATTAAAGAGGAATTTTGATGTAGCTTCAGTGTGCTTGCTTAACTTTTCCCAAAGCATTGTTTTAATTCAATATGTCAAATGGAAGTACTGCAGTAGTGTCAAACTGACAGTTTCTAGTGAGGTTCTTGAGTTAGTGCTAGATTCATGGTTTTCATCAATATGTTTTCACACAAGAAGTCACTGCATGATGGTGACCTTGATAGAAATAAAGTTTTTATGTACACCTGGATTCTAATGTTGAGCAATGAAACCATACCTGGCACTCGGCCTGAAACTTGTAGCAAAGGTAAAGGCATCATTTACCACTCCACAGACAGAGAAAGATAGTGAAGTACATAGAATTACATAGAAAATCAGACCACAAACCCTAGGGTCCAAACTAGTGGGTCTGTCCTTAATCTAGAGTAAATGCATCTATTGCAAACATGATCACAATTTCATACGTCACAAGCAACTTAGTGAAATGGCCAGCATATAGGTTGTATCGTAAACCTTGTTGGAAGAGATGGTAGTTAAGTTTGAGTTCTGTTGTATACTACACTACACCACGGAAGGAGAGGACTTGCAGCACTCTAACAACGTCATTGGTAAAAAATTTAGTGGAGTCAAGTTGTCCTTGTCTACATCTTAGCTTTATTCCGTTATTCGTCGTTCGTGATAAGTCATCAATTGAAAACCGCTTATTTGTGTCAACATTCCTAAATCTTTTAAGTATTTTAAAACTCTATAAGTTTCCCTGGAAGCAACGTTTCTTGATAAAGAACATGTTTAGTGGTGCCAGCCTCTCTTCATAAGATTTGTTACACAAAGACAGGATTAGCTTCGTAGTCCTATGCTGGACAGTTTTTAATTTTGCTATATCCTTTGCAAGGCAAAGTGACTAAGTTTTCGACTAGCTTGACCAACGTCGTCTTTAGAGTGTTGGGAGGATTTTAGATTTGACACACTTATGACACCAAGATCTTTGACACACTTTCAAGTTTCACTCCGCTCATCTTGTATTCATATCTTTTATTTCTTGTCCCCACTTGAAAAATATGGTATTTGTTGAGGAAGAGAGAGAGAGAGAGAGAGAGAGAGAGAGAGAGAGAGAGAGAGAGAGAGAGAGAGAGAGAGAGAGAGAGAGAGAGAGAGAGAGAGAGAACAGACAAACAGACAGACAGTTGTATAGACAGAGAATTGCAAGTAGGTTCATCATTTAGCTACCATCTCTTTGTAGGGCCTCACGTGGTGCCCACGGCGGTCCTCCCATGAAGCGACCAAGGATGGATGGGGATAGTGGATATGGCAACAGGTAGGTAGCACAGACCTGACTCTTGCCGCACTTTTGGATTGTATCAACACTCACTTGCTTGGTTGTTACGTATATTGACAATAATAATATTTGAGCATATATTTACATAATAATATTCTCATCACTTTTGTAGTCAATGTGCAGAGTTTGAGAAATATAGGCTTAACATAATAAAAAGTAATGAATGAAAGTAAAACTACGATTATATTTTTTTTGATCTTTTGATCTTTTATTTATTTGTTTATTACTATTGTTATTATTTTTTTATTTGTTTATTTAATTTTTTGTAAATATGAAGCAAGACTTGCAGTTATTTCAGTGGAATTAGGACAGCAATGTTTCGTCTATATTTCAAGATGTCCGAGTCACTAAGAACTAACTCACCCTAAAGATGTCTTGAAAATAGAACAAAACTTGCTGGCCCAGTGTCAATGACTTCTTTATCAACTTCACACACACACACGCACACACATACGCACGCACGCTGGCACGCACACGTGTGTATAGAAAAATCACAAGCCAAAGAAAATATAATTGACAAGCTTTCCTGTCGTGTCGATCTTGTCACATTCTGCTCTTTCCATGAATATGATTTGAAATTTTTGAGTCCTTAGGTAAATGTACTACCACCTTAACCTTTGCTGCTTGCTTCTGTCTGAGTACTATTTGAAAGCCTTTAGTTCAAAGGAGATACCTATGGTAATGGAACATTGCCACCATTATTTCCTTGAGTGCTCAGAAACATACTTCTCCTCATTCATCCTGACCTAAGCTGAGCTAACTGCATGAGTCTAGGAGAGTTAAGTAACCTAATGCTCATTGGTTACTGACATTGATGCTCAACTCTGATTTACCATTGTTTTTACTTTTTGTTTGCTTTTACATTTTACCATATATCTAAAAAATAATGATAATACAAAATTCAAGTCATGAAAATAAACGTTTATAGAAAATAGCTAACGTCAGTTAATTAATATTCTGCTGACGTTATGTAGTTGATTTATTAAAAACTTATATTTATAAAATGCTTGAATATTGTAATTATTTTTGCCTTGAAGCAATTTCCAAATATGGCATTAGCCTCTCACCACTTGGTTTCCTAACTCACCTTGGCTCGCTCACTAGGTTGGTTGGTTGGTTGAGGTGTTGAATGAGGTAATGTGTCCCTTTGTGTCACCATCACAGGCTGGAAGGTGTGTTAGAAAGTGTGAGTTATGTGTTATGAGTTAGGATAAAGGTTTGTTTTTCCCCATGTCTGCAAATACTGTACTGGTGTCCTCTCTGCTTTACCATCTTTAACTTGAAACAATAACCTATTAATTATTTGGCTTTTGTCTTACAAGTTCATAGATTTCATTTGTGTTGATCTTTGCATATTGATTTTTGAAATGATTGATTATAAACACAACTTTGTTATCCATTCATCTTGGCACTTGATTAATTAGTTAATTGGTTTGTATTTATGTAGCTAATTGATTTGTATTTACAGTAATTAATTAATGTTTGGTGTTGTTGCAGCTTTTGTTTAATGGTATGTTGAAAGTGTGAGGCATTATGTTGTATTGACTTGTTTTTGTTGTAGTGGGTATGGTGGAGGCTACAACTCCAACTACGGTGGTTACAACAGTGGGCCGAGCTACAGCAGTAATGGTTATGACTACAAATCAAGTGAGTTAAACTTACTCTTTCAATGTTGATTATTTATACATTTCAAGTTTTATTGGTAGGCTCTTCATATTTTTTCTCACTTTTCTGTTTCCTTTTCTTTCATTCTTTTTCCTTTCTTTCCTTTTTTGAATTTTTCATTTAGAATAATTGTACCTATACTAATGCATAATCAGCACCTATGAAATGCCAAGCAGGCATTCAAATGTTTTGTGCTTTATTGATTGTAGAATATCTTAATCTTGTCACAATGCTGGTCTGTGGTATTCAATAGATAACTAAAGGAGAGGTGATTTGTGAGGCTACTGGCTAAGCATTGAACACTTAATTTTCATCCTGGCATGTTATTTTGTATGAAATAAGCACTATTGTTATTATCTGTGTGGTGTGAGCTTGTGAGGTTACCACAAGTTTAGCTCCACAAGCATTATTGGGAAAAAATACTCACAACCAGCAGCACCCTTGGTAATGGTGGTAACTTTGCTCACCTTTGCCCACCGTTACACTAGTTGTGCTGGAACAAATGGGGAGAGTGCAGTGAACATCAACTGTTGGTTTTAGAATTTTAGCATGATGATCTGTGACTCGTGTTCCTCCGGTAGAGTGCTGTGTTAGCTTTGCAGGTTGTCTCTGGCCCCATAGTAGGTAGGACAAAAATGGCTATAGGCAGAGAGGGGCCTCCACGTTGCCCTGGGAGGGAGAATGAATGTTTGAGAGTGGATCAGTATATGTAAATGACGTGAGCACTTTAAAAAGAAGGCAACTAGTGGAGAGATCTGAGGGAGGAAGGTTGGACGTTATGGAGGCACAAGAAACTATGGTGTTGGATGGCAAGTACAGAGAGGAATTCATGCATTTTATAGAGAGACAAGTCAAGTACATGCCTGGGGGTGGATAGGAGTTGATGAGGATTACACATTGTGCTTACAGACTCTGGCTATAACCAAAGTTACGGAGGAGGAGGGGGCGGCTATGACAACTATGATAGCAGGGGGGGCTACAACACATCCCAAGGCTACAACAACGGTACGTACTGAGCCCCTTATTGTAGACTCAGCACTGCCAACTAGTGCATACAGGAACCAAGTATGTACAGCAAGGTTTTTGGACATTTGTGGGGAGCAAGTACTATCTGCTAATGGTGTTTGGAAATGGGACTCGTGATGGTGCTGTGCTGCTACAAAGTCACACATATAGACAGTGGAGTCAGTGGAGTAGCGATATATGTCAAGTGAAAAGAGAAGGGAAGAGAAAAAAAAATTATTGGATGCCCAAAATACAATATAATACAATAATGCAAAGTACGTAGTTGATAATGACAACAAAGTTGGCCATTATGCAAAAAAAAAAGTAAAAAAGTATAAAAAAAAACGTTAGGTTGTAAGGAAATCTCGTGCATATGCATTACTATAGTGCAAAAAGAAACGGAACAAAGCTATGGAAAAATCATTGATGCAAAGTGACAGCTGATGATGGGGTGGCCTCATTAATGTCCAAAGAAGAATGTCTGTACTAGCTATGGATGCCACATTAATATTGTTCACATTATGGGAATATTAGGGAACTAAGTTTGTGTGTATTGAGTGGATTAATGTTAAACGAAATACTTGTAACGTAGACTTTAGGCCACAATTAGATTTTTTTTATTATTTCTTTCCACGCTTAAGAAAAAAGTGTCTCATGAAATAGAAGTATTATTTTTTCATACTGAAAGCTCTGACAAAGGATATTTGAATGCAGCTCTTTTTATCTGACAAAATTCTCAGTATTGAGAATATTCTACAAAGTAGGAAGGTCATGGTCATGATATAATGTCTGTCCTTTGTAATAAGTGAGTACTGCTTGCAGGTAGGCTTGCAGCTAACCAAGTACAATAAAACATAAAATATACAAGTGTTCTGAACCCATCCATCACCCAACCTCCCAATTAGAAACAAGGACTAAGAAAAATAAAAAGCAATATTAAAGGTGTCATTGGTGCAGGTAATGTATTTAGTAGTTTAGATTAAAAAAAAATTCTTACTGCCATTATCTGCATATTGAGAGCCTCTTATGAAATTGCTAAGAAATTGATACTGTCAGTCCCCTGGTCAATAGTGAAGGAGAGAGCAACAAAATTAGTTAGGTGTACATGAGAGGTAAGAATGCTTGGCTATCTCTTGGCACCATGCATAAAATGGGCATCTTTATGCACTAATAGTCCTTGTGTTCATCTATATATGACTTAATATGTTGTAAGCTAATGACATTTATTCGCGGATGGCCAAATTTTATTCCTTACAGGACTGAACAATGGGAGGAAATAAGAGGTGACATGAATGGATGGATAAAGCCGAGATCAGGTCCCCAAACATGAATTTAATAGTTTCAGTGGTGATCAGGAGTTGTGGAAATGTAAATAATTTCAATGGATTTTATCCCCACAGGCTGAATACTGATGCAGATAGCAAAGCTGAATAGTATGGGTTATGAGAAAACTTAGGTACAATGTTAGAGCTTTACTGTTGATAATCCTAAGATTTAATCGCTATAAATGTTGATACTAAACTTAAGAGAGATAACTGCTTAATGCATACACATTCATACCACACAGTTACTGAATCTGGCATTCTTAGCTTTTTATTTAATTTGATTGGTGTTTAATTAGAAAATATGCACATGAAATATTTTAAAATTAATTATGATATTCCCTTATAATGAGTATCTTAACTAAAGCATGTTAAAGCATCTAAATGGAGTTTTAGTTGTGTGGTTTAGTAGTCTGCTCTCAAACTCTTCATAATTTATTCTTAGTAATGGTGACTTCTGCTTCTTGGCATGGACAATTTTGATAAGAACATGTTGGCTCCTAGACCAAACCAGACAATTATGAAGATTAAATAATTCTATAAATGGGCATCCAGAATATAGAAATGCTTAATATTCAATTGTGAATAAATGTTAAAACAGTATAATTCTCAATGCATAAGCCATTATATTGATAACGTGAATCAGTATGGAGTTCAGTAAACACAATTAATGTTGTGTCACTCCCAAGACGGTATCATGAGACACTTAATTCAAAGACCAAATCATTACTGAAGAATGGCATCTATGCAGGTGTTTTCCAGTTCTTTTATATAATACTTGAGATATATAGCAAATGATGCTGTGGTCGATCTCAATATTAAAGACCAGAATATAAAGGAATGGGGTCTGATAGTTGCATCAAATTGTGCCAGGAAGTTTTAGTGTGTAGCTTTATGCATGAGATGTCACTCTGCGCAGAGCTTGTCACCGTGCTACCTTGGTGTGCTGGCCACAGCCTGTTGAGAGAATATGGTTCAGGCTTTTCACTCTCTACTTATATTTTATTGACAAAAAAAGACTTTATTCCCATACAGGTGGAAGTACTTAGAGCAAAAGTCGTCTAAAAGGACCAGTAAAATATATGTTTCCACCATGGAAGGTTGACTCCACTGTCCACGGCATACAGTCCCACAGTATTAATAATGAAATACTTCTCCTCAAAACAAAACAAAAAGCATAGTGGAACAGCTGAACCAGTAGAAATAATTGGATTTTTAAGTGTTTTGTGTGATTGCTATTTTTCTCATCAAAGCATAATGATAATTAATGATGTAGTCACTTTAATTTTACAATGTATTTTGTGCAACCAGTTTCTTGACTAATATGTTGGTATTTCAGGTTAGGTACAGTATCATTGTGCCCCATTACAGCACAGTTGCAGATAATACACTCCCGTGCCACACACCTGCTGTATTTACTTGGTTTGTCTTCCAGGCTAAAACTCAGTATCAATATTATACCTTCAGTATTATTTCTGCCTTTAACAGTGTTGCTTATAAAATAGTTAAATGCTTTCAGATTACGTATAAGGTAAGTGAATACTTAGCTTTAATTTATTTTTGATTGATCAGTATGTGAAAATTTTTTGAAATGACTTCATATTTTATTGTAGTTTGTTTGAGCTTCACATGGTAGCAAGGATTGGTAATGTTGGAGTGGAGATGATTAGAGATGATCCTAAATATAAATCATATGCTATTATGTTTGCTGATAATATTGTTTTATTTACAGAATGAAACTAATTTGCAAAAATTAGTAAATGATTAAAGTACAAGTTGAATACTAATCTGTTCCTAGATAACTTTATTTTTAATACTAAAAATGAAAGGGATATTCATTCATTAACTCTAGCAGAACTATATAGTCTATAGTTACCTAGTTTTGGGTAGTTATTTAATCACCTCTTATACAAACATGCAGGGAAGGAAAGTAGTGGAATTATTGTCATATATAATGAGAAGGCCCGTGAGCATTGAAGTAAAAAGATTGTATATAAAATATGGCCGTGACACTGGCAAATGCATATGATGTATAGAGTTAGAATTAAGTTGAAAGGCTCGGATCTAAACATTGAGAATTATTAAATTTTAGAAAGGTATGTGAGAGTGGATAGAAGCTGCGGATATGAGAGGACAACTTGCAAAATGAAATACTGGATTACTTGTAGAAAGTGAAGTAGTGACTGAACTGAACTGTGAGAGAATGAGATGAAGGGAGAGGTGTTATTATTCAACGGCACGATGGTGCGATGGTTAGCATGCTTGGATCACTGAGATGTTCTGGGTTTGAATCCCAGGTCGGGTGAAGACAAAATAGGTTTGTGTTCTTAAACGCCTTGCTCACCCAGCAATAAAATAAGTAGGGGAGTAAGCCGAGGGCTTGTGACCTTGCATTCCCGGCAGGAGCGGAAGGCTGGAAATCTTACCCTCCTGTGTGAATGATATGCGTGTTATGCATCAACACTAGCGTCCTACGCATTAATTTAAAAAATAAAAAATTTAAACATTTATTGGCATCATCTGAGAGGAGTTCTAAGAAGTAGGTGTTGAGCAGATTGGTTATTTTGTTTGTGCATCAAGTTGTTATAGTTCAAAATGGAAAGGATATGGAAGTAATAGAAGGTAAATAATGCAAAGTAATGAAACTATTTTTTAAGATGGGTTGTAATGTAAAAAAGAAGAAAGAAAGTTAGTGTATAAAAAGACCATAAAACAAATATGTGATAATTAGAGGAAAGTAGCTTGTGAAAAGGCCAAATTAAAAAATCAATAATTGCCATTTTTTATTGCAATATATATTAATTAGCCCTGTCCTAGGGGGAGCCAGCGTGGTCACACATGAGTGGAAGAACACTGCCACTGTGTTCCCTGCATGTTGTAAGAGGTGACTAAAAAGGATGGAGTGAGGGTGTTGGGGAGCCCCTCTGTAGTGTTTGGTCCTAATACAAGACAAGGCGTAGAGGGGAAGGGGATGTTTAACCCTCCCCAAACCCTACATTGATGCCATGTCTCGGCTACCCTTCTTTAAGGGGGATAACAGCCGTGTGTATAGTATAGATATAGATAGATAAAGTAGATACATTTTTTCTTCTCCTGTTCATACTTTTGGGCTACAGTAGAAAAATGTTATTCAGTTGCATGCCATGTTGATAGAACCGTATCTAGAATGTGATGTGTAGAAAATTTAGGTCACATTTCTTCCAAAGCAACCATTATAATTGTATTTGTAACAGCTGTCCTGACCTGAGGAGACAGCAGTGGCTGCAACAATCCCGCCATCCACGGATGCTCAAGACATTCAGTAAAGCATTTCTTACTAGTATGTAGCATTACTGAATTTGTCTTTTGATGATCTCTGTAGGTAAGTGACCAATTGGGTAAATGAAGAATGTGCTTGTTTAATAGGATGTTCACATTTACTAGTGTTTTTTGTAAATACTTAGTTTGCAAAATGTATTTCATTATAACTTATATTTTTTAGGGAACTTCACCCTATACTGTCTCTTGTCAGCTGGATTTTCAGTGTGAGCTTTCAGCTGAACACTGTTTCATTTGTACAATCTATATAATTTTTCTGTTAGCAAACAGCAAATTTGAATGTTATGTTCAATGCTACCACTTCTGATTCTTAACTACTTGTATATTCTTATTTTAAAGGAATTTAGTAAAATTTAAATTTCATTGTTTTGATAGCTTGCTAGATTTTGTCATGAATCATTTTAATTTTGCAACATAATGAATTTTCACTTTATGCTTTCTCTTGAGTGCCACTTCACTTGGTGGCGGGTGGCTCTGTGGTACAGTGCTCAGCTCGTGGTCCAAAGGTTGCGAGTTTGATCCTGGCTCACGACAGTTTGGTGAGAGGGGCAGCACTCGTTAACCCTAGAAGAACTATATGGTCTAAGGCTACCCAGATTGTTTATGAGAGGGCATGTAGTGTGAAAGAAGATCCATTATATGCAACACTATCAATATTCAATTATTTGATGCAACATTGCTCTCTGGAACGTTTTGAAAATTTATGGTGTTGGATGGCAGTTACTAGGGGGAATTAGGTGAGGGTGGATGGAGAGCTAAATGAGATGTTTCCTATTTGGAGTGGGAGTGAGATAAGAATGTGTGATGTCACCATGGCTGCTTTTTATATTTTTATAGATTGATGTATGAGAGAAATTAAAGAAAAAGTGGAGAATATAGGTACGAATTTGAAGATAAAGGAAGTGGATTGGGGTGGTGGTGGCGTGCCTGTTTGCAGAAAGTAAAGGGGAACCTCAGGTAATGGTGGATGAATAGTGTATGCACGAGAAGGAAGCCAAAAGTGAATGCTGGGAAAAGTAAGGTCAAGGAGTTGGCAAATTAGTTATTTAGAGAGGCACTTAATTGTATGGATGAAAAGGATAAGATATAAAAGTGAAATCATTCTACATAGATGGCAGAGCAAGTGTAAAAATGAAAGGAGCAATGAGTAAAGGCCTTTGAATATTAATTGTAGAAGTAGAACTTGAAGTAAGGGTTGAGCTGAAGATGGCTCATATGAAATGGAGATGAATACCATTATGTTTGCAGACGATATTTTTTCCCTGGCAGAATGAAGAGGATTTGCAAAATTGGTAAATAAATTTAGTATCTTTTGTGAGATGACTTAGATAAATGTAAGGTGATGCTTTTTGCGAAGGTTGTGATCATTGGTTTTGTAGATAAGTTGAGAATGAGGTGAGTAGCAGAAGCAGAATGAATAGCTATTGGTAGAAGTTAATGAGCTCCATCCTGTACAGGTATGGAGGCGTGGAGTGAGAAAAGATAAAGAAATTTGTAGAATAATGAGAGCATATAATGAGAGGAAAGACTGTGAGCATGTAAATATAAGGATAGCATACTATGTTTAACTATAGTGTGTAAGTGAAACCTGGACTTAGAACTAAAGTCAAGCTTAGCATTCAAAAAGTGGATAATTGTTTCATCTGAGGTGTCGGTGGTGATAATGGTTGGCAAGGAGGAATAATTAGTGGAGTGTTAATGGTAAATTGCAATACCCTGAAATAGTCTGGTCACCTGAAAAGAATGGGATACTCTTTAAAGTGGGATAGAGTGTTAGAATATGTGAGTGAGTAAGTGGACTAGAGTGTGCAAGGATGAGATGTATTGACACATTTATGACAGCCATTCTCTTGTAAAGTTGTCAGGAACAAGGATTAGAGTGGAACATGCTTCTGTAATCATGGAAGGTTTGCTGTA
Source organism: Cancer borealis (assembly GCA_036785275.1). Lineage (NCBI taxonomy): Eukaryota > Metazoa > Arthropoda > Malacostraca > Decapoda > Cancridae > Cancer > Cancer borealis. Next base: position 62,666 of record JAXIVD010001059.1, read on the forward strand.
ATAGAAGGAAGAATGAATTAATTATGAAGTGGTGTGGATGGTGAAATGCATCATGAATTTATTTGGTCACTTGGAGGGAATAGGAGAGAGTGAGATAATCATAAGGATGTACAAGATGAAGGTAGTTGCCTAGAGTTAAAGGAGGAGAGTGTGCAAAGATGATATGTATGTACAAGAGTGTGCTGGAGTGCTTTGACCATCCCTAGATGATCTTCCAAGAAGTAGGTGTTGAAAGTAGATGTTAAGTGCATCCCTAAGATTACCTGCAGCCATCCAATCACCTCGGATTAACAACTATTGTAGAGCATGCCTTAAACATTTAACTACTGCTTACTAATTGGGTTGTCTTATACTTTCCTGCACTTCTTTGTATTAAAAAAACAGCTTATTCATCTGTAGTTTTAGTGTCTCTATTTTTGTATATTTTACTTTTCTCTCTTGGGTATGAGGGTGCAACTCCCTCCATCAGGCCAAAAGTGTCCTGGTTGGCTGTCCTGCCCACCAAGGCACTTGTGTATAGCGTGAACAACACAGGGAAACATTGCTGCCAACTGTAGTCTTAGTAGTACTGTATCACCTTAGAACTTGTTGCCTCACATATATGAAGTAGTACAGTAGTTGTAACATTTGTTCTCTTGCATCCCACATCTTATGCAAATTTATATTTTGTAGAGTACAAGGTTGTAGTATCATTTTATTTTATGAATTATTGGAAAGTTAGATTTTTAAATTTATTTGCTGAATGAAATAACATCATATTTCCCTGTATTTCACAACTATGCATATTAATTAGACTGGAGGAAAATGCCTGGTGCCTCCTACCCAAGAGTGTGCAGACACATTAGGTGACTGTCCCTATACAAAAATGCTTAGTGCCTTGCAGAAGCCTGTCACCACCATTACCACCCTATGCCTCACCCTCACCAGCAAATATTTTTTTTCTTTTCTTTTCTTTTTGCTTGCATTATGAAGATGTTTGGGTGCCTGTGGTTTTCTATTTATTTTGTATCCATTTCTTAGCCCTGTCTTGCCACATGCTTACATTTTGTTTATCATGCCACAGGTCCTCACCAGTATACCCAAAGCAGCAGCAGCAGCAGCATTACTAGCAGGGTGAGTGAAGCTCCTGCTGAACAAGAATGGTGGGAGTAATAAAATGTATGTTCCTAAGGCATCTGATTATTTGATTTATTTGGTTGACTATATTTGCATCTACAACAGTAAGGATATTAAGATATTTTTTCTTCAGTGTCCAATGGGCAGCAAATATTGAAATATCCAGAAGCCCTGCAATTGATATTCTGAAAGGAAGATCAAGTGTTTAGGAAAAGCTAGTGAAGTTAACCTCTGTTATTGTGTTATCATGTTGAATTTTAAGTATGTTTTCTGTTCCTAATTATCAATGTTACCTTGAATTTTAAGAAAATAATATATAAAGTTTCATAAGTAAGCTCTTATGGTGAAATAATGAAAGTCCATTGTTTTTAATTTCTTTAAGAAATTTGTTTAATAGGGAAGCAGAATTGCTTATTAAAGATCATTTTCTTCCTTATGCATCACATAATATGGATATAAGGTGTGTACATATACGTAATAAAATATATTTTGTCTATATCTACATACCTAGCTAATTTCAACCTTATTTATTATTATGCTTACAACACTTGTCGTTAATGTAGTAACTGTATTTGTAAGCCAAAGAACAGAGAAACATTGTTAAAACTTTTCCATATTCCTGGTAACTTGCCTTTATTTAGTTTGCATTGACACACTTAATTTTTTTAACAGCCAATTGGATATTTCATCTAGTGTGTATGTGTGTGTGATTTAGAGGAAGTGGATTGTTGTACATTAGAAGGGATGGTGAGCTTGGCATTACATTCATCTCGAAACTACACATTACTATAATATTAATATACATATACAGGCATTTATCTTTAGTAACATTGGAGATAAGAACCCATAATTAATCAGATTTACATTAACTTGAGAGAAAGAGATGACATTTTAATTAACTACATATCTTGAAAGTCTCCTCCCTTCACATCTTTCTTATTCATCCTGTACCGTTAGTGACCTAGCTGATCCCCTTCTAACCAGATGCCGCGTTACCGTTACTCCCCTCTCCCTTACCTTAGACACTCACCCTTACATAACCGCACCCTTTGTGGTCACCCTACACGTAAATCATCATACTCATTCAAATTATGTAAGTTATATAAAGAGAGAGAGAGCTAAAAGTATCTCGTGAACTGACCTAGTTGAGTGAATGGTAATAATTAATTCCAGCATCATGAAGGATTTATTGATCACATTGTAGTGTGACTCATAGCTGTGGGTGTCTTGTAGTGACTACTAACTAGTATCGATTAATTTATTTATAATTCTTCCGCACTTTACAGTTTCCTTTCTTCTAGGTAACGTGTAGGCTACATGGTAGGCCTATAGCTTTTTGGTTTTATGACATAGCCTATATGTACTATATTCATGATATAATGATAAATTTTCGTAGATAGAAAGTTGAGTATGATGTATAAATTAAATCCTTCCACTTTATTCTTTACCTAGTCATTAAAACTAATCAGCAGCCACGAAGTAGGATTAATGCCCTTCCCTAATCATTTGTCGAGAAGCGCGTCTTAAGCTTACATAATTCTTGCCGATTAGAAAGCGAAGGGAAATATCTTTGTGGCATCATAGCAACGTGAAACTGTGGGCTTAAAATAATAGAAATCATGGTCAGAATGAGAAACTATAGATACAGGACATCGGTAGTTATGTTATAGATATACAACTATTGACTGGTGAAAGTATACCATCCAGTTTTTGTCTCTAAATTAGAGGAAAATGGAATTACTTGAAAAGAACTGCTCTGCTACATTAAACTATAAACTAATATTAAAAAAAAACCTACGAAGAGTGAATTAAATCTCTTTGGACTAGAAATGAATTAATTACATTATAAATCACATTCTAGATTAGCTAGACTGTAAAATGAAGTAATCTTCAATCTGAAAACCACATTATATTGGCCGCTATTCTTATATTTATTTGCATTATCTTCAAGGGAAAATGACTATCTTAGGTTTTAATGCATTAATTTCATAGTACCGGCCCCAGTAACAATCCATTACTTAAACTTTATTCATGCGTAGCGCTGAATCATTGTTGGCTATCAAAGGATAACTGTGAAGCAGCTTATTGTTAATTGTAGAGAAAATTAGTAATTATATGAAGTGTGAAGCAGCTTATTGTTAACTTTATAGAATATTGGCTATAATAGCCAATATTCTATAAAGTTTGACGCATCTCGTTGCGTTATTATTTATTTACATACGCGAGGTCCGGTATTGCTTAAATCAGGCTTATGCTATAATACCCAATACTAACAATAAAACAAAATTACACAGCTAGACAACAAAATAAAACTATACAAAATCATAAGCAAGCATTTTTAAGTATTCACATCTAATGAAAGTTTGATTGATAGTTGTATTTTTTATGTATCCTCCAAAAGCCAAGCCGGATTTAATGGTGATCGGCACAGTGTGGAGTGTGGAGGACGCTGTGGCTGTGGCTGTGTGTACACCGAGATGGGAGTCCCAGCATTCTTCCGATGGTTGTCCAGGAAATACGCTTCAGTTATTATAGAATGCGTCGAAGACAGGGTAAGCAAGGTTAACTCTAGCCATTGAAAAACGGAACGTTTTATAGCTAAGTGTGCGTGTTGAGTTATAACAATTCTGGGTGGCATGCGCGGCGCCCTACACCTTCACCGAGGTTTAGGGGCACGGTGTACTAGGGTGATGACATGCCCACCCTGTGCTGTAAGGGCGGAGGGAGGATTGTTTCATTAGGAGGGTGAATGGTGAAGGCGAGATGAGGGAGTACACCGTCCTACGTGTGTTATTTGGCGCACGTTGACTTGTTCACACCACCACCACCACCACCACGATACGCTTGTACTACTCAGTATGTGTGTGTGTGTGTGTGTGTGTATATATATATATATATATATATATATATATATATATATATATTATATTATATATATATATATATATATATATATATATATATATATATATATATATATATAACTACTGCTCGGATGATATTGATATAAATATGAAGTACATACTATACTTCGTGTACTTAACACAAATATAATAAGGTTTCAGGCGGTGCTCGTCATTGTAAACAAATATAGGCCATATATGTCATCCAGGAAAAAAAATTTGGGTGAAATGCTTAACTTTAGGGTAATAAAATATTGAAAGCATATATAACCGAACCAAACCGTACCTAACCAAACCTAACATAATCTAATCTAATCATAACCTAACATAACTTAACCATAGCCTAACATAACTAACTTTGCATAACCTAACATCATTTTAAAGATGCTTTGTGAGGTAAATAATGACAAGCATCGTCTGAAACCTTCACAGATGTATTGAGTACACTTTGTATAATGTGCAGGACTTCATATTTATATCGATATCATCCGAGCAGTAGTTATGCAAAAATGCCATATATATATATATATATATATATATATATATATATATATATATATATATATATATATATATATATGTATTTTGTATGTACGTATATATATTAATTTATTTATATATATGTATATATACTATATATATATATATATATATATATATATATATATATATATATATATATATAATTCAATGCTAATGTAGAAAATTTATAATGGAAAATCGATCTGTAATAATCATTACTTTATAATATCTCAAGTACTACCTATTTGTGTTTCAGCAATACAACACTGATGATGGACAAGTTATACCTCAGGACACCTCCAAACCCAATTCTAATGGTATTGAGTTTGACAATCTTTACCTTGACATGAATGGCATCATCCATCCGTGTACTCATCCAGAGGACAGAGCTCCTCCAAAGAATGAAGATGAGATGATGGCTGCAATATTTGAGGTGAATACAACTGCAGTAATGACGTGTCAGATGTTGCATCTATGCATCCCTATGCCTATTCACTAGTGTGAGTAGGCATAGGGTATGTGCACTAATGATATAAACTTATTGCACTTGCAAGCATTGTACAAGAAACTGATTATTTATAATTATGTGAACAACATTTTTGACCGTTGTTCATGATGCCATTAAAATTTTCAGTGCATCGACCGTCTGTTTGCCATCGTTCGTCCCCGGAAGGTGTTGTACATGGCCATTGACGGTGTGGCTCCCCGGGCCAAGATGAACCAACAGAGATCCAGGAGGTTCAGAGCCTCAAAGGAAGCTGCTGAGAAGAAGGCTGAAATAGCTCGTATAAGAGAAGAAATGTTGGAGAAAGGTAGACTGTTATACTGTTCTATGCTTGCTGAAAGTAATGTTACCATGAGTAACTAACATTCTCTAAAGTTTCAGTTTTACAAATATTTTATAGCACCTAAACTTTTGCTTCAAAAAATAGGTCGAGTGTTTCTGTGATACTAGAAAAGGGAAAAAATTTATGAGATTTTTCTTTGTCAATGCAAATATTTGATTACATTTTGTGTGTACTGTCCCATTCCTCAGGCTTTAAAGTGCCCCCTGAGAAGCCCAAAGAATCACATTTTGACTCCAACTGCATCACCCCCGGCACACCCTTCATGGACAGACTCTCTAAGTGTCTTCATTACTATGTACACGACCGCCTCAACAACGATGCAGGATGGAGAGACATCAAGGTCAGCTTTGTTTTGAGTCCTCCCACTTTGATATTGGAAATTGACTCAAAAGGATAATAATAAGGAACACAACTGCAGTACCAGGCTAATATCTGATCCCTTACAGGTGATCCTCTCTGATGCCAATGTGCCTGGTGAGGGGGAACACAAGATCATGGACTTCATCCGCAAGCAGCGAGCCCAGCCAGACCATGATCCCAACACCCAGCATGTCCTGTGTGGAGCTGACGCAGATCTCATTATGCTGGGCCTGGCCACCCATGAGGTCAACTTCACCATCATCAGGGAAGAGTTCAAGCCAAACAAACCTAAGCCATGTGATATTTGTGGCCAGTTGGGTGAGACAAAATAATTTTTCTTTGCTGATCTCTTGCATATTTTCACTTGTCCCGTTTTTTATTGTCTGGTAATCCTTTGTATGTTTTCTTTATTAGATAATTTTGTGGTAGTTGATAGCCTAATTATTTTTTTTACTTCCACAGGACACGAGTTGAAGGAGTGTGTTGGTGTGGCGGATGGTGGTGAAGGTGAGGCTGAGAAGGTGTTTGAGGAGACGAGGTACATCTTTGTGCGTCTTAATGTGCTGAGGGAGTACCTGGAGAGGGAGCTGCAGATGCCAAGCCTTCCCTTCAAGTATGACTTCGACCGTGCAATTGATGACTGGGTGTTCATGTGCTTCTTTGTGGGTAAGTATTGAGCGTGATGTTCTTTTAAGTTTTAATGTGAGGGTTTGCTTGGTTTGCATCTTTCTTAAAATGTATATTAAGATCTTATGCTGGTCTCTAATTTTCTTTATCACAATATTTTTCAGGGAATGACTTCTTGCCACATTTACCTTCCCTTGAGATCCGTGAGAATGCCATCGATCGGTTAGTTAAGCTCTACAAAGATTGCTGCTACAAAACAGGTGTAAGTATTGCTGCTAACATAGGAAGGAATTATATTGAAATTTGAAATAGATTATTAACCCTTCAAGAGTTGTCTTACCTTCATGAAAAAAATGGTACATGAAATATTGAAGAACCTCCCTCAGTTGTGTATATAGATAGATGATATAAGGAATAGGATACATTATATACTTCTGAATAGTCCTTCATTTCCCCTTCTCTCCCTAGGGCTGGTTGACAGACAGCGGCACTGCCAACATGACCCGTGTGCAGACCATTCTACAAAACCTTGGTAAAGTGGAGGATGAAATTTTCAGAAATAGACAGAGAAGAGAGCTGGAGTTCAGAGCCAGAGATAAGGCAAAGAAGAAGAATGAGAGAATGGAAAAAGAAGCTGCAAATCAATTTAAGGTTGGTAGAAATTTTTTTTCTTTTTTTTCTACATTAAAAGGGCACTGGCCAAGACAAAACATAAATAGATAAAAAAAAATTCCGCTTGTCGCCAGACCTTGCAAAGAAGACAGTAGGAGAAAAGAAGCAAGGTGTGTTCCTGCCTTGTCTTGGCTAACCCCTTGTAATGGATATAAATCATGTACATAGATAGATAGTTTGTTGTTTACTGTTTGCAGACTCAAGACCCATTTCCATGTTTTTGTGTATTGAAATCATACTTGCATTTTGAACAGAATGAAACCGGGAGAGGAGCACTAGGTGTGATGAGGGCAGGTGACACTTCAGTTGCCCACGGAGCCAAGGACGCCATCATGGAGCAGCGGTACAAGAACATGGACCGGGAGGGAGGGTGAGTGTACTGGGGTGGCTCATGTAATAGTATTTATGTCATGCAGTACTCAACATTATTATTATTATTAGTTACTTATCTTGCATTCTGATGATAATGGAACTACACCTTTAGAACCAGCTGGAAAGACAGTTTGTTCTGACTTGTGGGAAGGTTACTAATACTAACACATCCACTCTTCCACACTGTGTGATCAGACGTGGCACCAAGCGGAGCATTGACAGTGTGAACGGGTCAGATGAAGAGGAGGAAACCCCTGATGAAGTGAGGCTGTATGAGGCCGGCTCCAAAGACCGCTACTATGAGTCCAAGTTTGAAGTGTCCCCCACTAACTTCGAATTCAGAAAGAATGTTGCTGATGAATACGCCCGAGGCTTGTGCTGGGTGCTCAAGTAAGTCTAGTTTGTTGTTGTTCTTGTTTTAGGGGTGTGAGGATCTCTGTCTAGTTTGTTGAGTGTTGCTGCAGAAGTTGTTGTTCTTGTTTTGTTATACAGTTCTCATTTATAGAGGAGTGTTCAATGTAGGAAGGAGAAAGTTACCAAATGTTCATATCCATTCTGATTCCATTTTCCTTTTTGCAGGTATTACTATCAGGGCTGTGTGTCATGGGACTGGTATTTCCCATATCACTACGCACCATTTGCCTCTGACTTCACAAACTGTGCTAATGCCAATGTGGTGTTTAACATTGGCACACCATTCAACCCCTTGGAGCAGCTGATGGGTGTGTTCCCGGCTGGAAGTCGCTCCCATGTGCCAGAACCTTGGGGTGAGCTCATGCTGGACCCGGAGTCTGTCATCATTGATTTCTATCCCGAAGACTTCAAGATTGACTTAAATGGAAAGAAGTTTGCATGGCAGGGTGTTGCTCTCCTTCCATTTGTGGATGAAAACCGGTAAGTGTGAGATAAGGATCATATTTTATATATGTATGTATATTTATTTATTTGTTTATTTATTTAGAGAGATAGAAGAGGGGGTTCCCAGACTCGTCCACCATGTGACAGTTTGTTAACAATCAGTAATCTTTATGCTGAAGCACATTAAAAGTCCTCACGTTGTCATCATATACTTTTTATTACTTATCTTCAACAATCAGAAGAAATTTTTAAGTGTATCTAATCACCAACAGATTAAAGAATGCACTTGATGATGTCTATGATCAGCTGACTCCTGAAGAGATGCGTCGTAACCAGCGAGGTGATGACCGTCTGTACGTCAGTGTGAAGCACTCAGCCTTCACCAGCCTCTCAGACCTCTACCAGATGGGCATGGATGATGAGAATGAGGTTTGTCCCTTAAAGCTAAAGTGTAAAGTCAATTTTAATCCACACCAACTATTCTCTTCATAAGATTCTTTTTATTATGTAGTATTAATTTGATATGAAAGTTCTACATTGTGACTGTGTAGTAAAAGAATGTTAGGTGTTTGGTATAATGTGTATGTTGTTTCAGGTCCCAATAAGTGGCAAGGAGTATCAGGGGATGCAGGGTGTGGTCTTGCTGGCAGAGGATTGTGTGGAAACAAATGGGTAAGTATTGATCTGGTTATTTGTGGGTGTTTGCCTCCCTCCTTCCCGCCATTACTCTGTCCTTCCCTCTCATCTATCCTCCCTCCTGCTATCCTTTTCTCCTTATGTCTCGCCCTCCTTCCTATTGAAATTGGTGAAAATTGTGATTTTCATTTATTCATTTAAATGCTTAATTTTTTATGTTTGTGTTTGATTTTTGACCTTCCCTACAATTTTTTTTCAGCATTCTGAATAGTCCAGTTCAAGGCATGGATGAAGTCAAGAACAATCAGGTGATCACAGTTAGGTACCGCAATCCCAAGTATGCGGATGACTTTATATTCCCGGCCAGAAAACTCGGCACAGCCAAAGAGCCTCCCCGTGTTCTCAAGCCGTCAGACCTCAAGAAAGAAGACTCAAGAAATTACCGTCCAGTTATTGGTTTCAACCGCAATATGCCGAGGGCTCGTCTTGATTCTTCTGGTCACCGTGCTTTAGGGTGAGTATCCCCTGTACCAATCCATTGATTCAGACATATCTTGAAAAACAATTATAAGCTTTGTGGGCCAGTATATAAGATTTTAGTATCACCAAACATAAAATTCAAGATGCGTCTGAATTATTATCAGCATGGTAGTAGATTAGACACGAGTAATGCATACTCCCAGTTCGATTCAGTGGTATTTGATATGAATAGAAGGAAAAAAAACTTAAAAATGGATTTGTTTTGAGTGAATCCATTATGTGGACACTTTTATATTTTTTTCTATATTTGCAAGTCTGTCCCTTCCAAAAGTGATACAACACAATAAGCATGTATCATTGTAAGACTACATTAGATGCATAGTGTGAGCCATTCTTCAGTATCCTTTTTACTGTGGTTATGGAACTCTTGAAGACTCTGACCCTAGACTGATAGCAGTATTAGAAGTAGTTGTCCAGACAGGAAGATGTTAAAAGCTAGTTATTATGACTACTAGTTTTATTGGGGTAAAAGTTAAAGTATTATTGATGTTTGGGTTAAAAGATGTGATGCAGAAACAGGTGTATTTACTAGAAAAAGCAGATGCTGTTATCTCTTTGCTCTGCCGTTTGCCTTTTAGCTTAACATAGCGCCTAATGACCTTTGATGTCTGGCACTTACTGTACTCACATAACTCTCAATCAGGAGAAGGTTGGAATGAAGTATTTTGGATATGGAAAGAATAAGGAGGAAAGGCTAGAAAAATATATTGCCTGAAGGAGAATATGAAAGGTTATGAGGAATATAAATTTGGTTTAAAAAATATTAGGTTACATACATAGGGATCTTAAGTGCAAGGAGATAGCTCACATAGATAAGTGGAAACCTAGTATGAGCCGGGCTGTGGAAAATTGTTGAAGTAGCAAATATCACTAGAATAAAGAATAAGATATAGTAATGAAATTTATAAATATAAATAAATAATGTGAACAAAATGTAGCCATACATACTGTCTGCATGAAAAGTTAGCAAACCAACAAATTTGTGGCAGCACATTTCTTATCAGACTGCAGTTTATACAAATTTTAACTCAATGTGTAACTCAGTAATTCATTGCATTTCCTTGTTTCTGCTGCACATCTTGGAGAGGTTTTAGTACATTACCAGCCGAATGTTGGAGTGCTTCAGGCTTGATTCCAGCCCAACCTATGCATAGCTCTGCTCCCATCTTGAAGAGTGTAGAGGTGTTAAAGTCTTGTAATTTGTCCCTTATTGCTGCTCATAAGTTCTTTGGAGAAATATTTGATGAATATCCTGGTCAATTTTGTATAAGATGGTGGTCCATCTTGCTGGAAGGTGTTGGCTCTGAGTCTTTTCAAATGATGATTCAAGATACTTTCTTTAGTCACAGTAGTGTTTTGAGGAACACAAGATCACCCGTGGTATGGAAAGTAAAGGATTCCCAAATCAGAAAACTCTGATGGTGTGTTATTATTTTGTGAATGTAGCATTGGTCCTTGGGATCAGACCCTGGGTGTCTGTGCACTTTGTTAGATGTTGTACCACTCACAGAAAAAGTGCTTTCATCAGACTACAATACTGCACGCCACTTCTTCAAGGTTCAATTGTCATATCTCTTCGTAAATGCATCCTTTTTTCCTTTGTCATTTATTAATGGCTTCTATTTTGCACGGTAACTGCGGTACCCAAGTTCCCTTCCTTAAGTTGATGCTGCATTGAACCTCCAGTTGCCTCCTGAGAAGTTCCCTTGTCCTCTCAGTTCCCTTATGCAGGGTCCAGGATGGGTTTTGTGGGAAGGGTGAGCTTTTGCTGCTGCCTGCTTTGAAATGTTGTATCAGCTCCTGGACAATGTGTAGCTTCAAGTCCTGCTATAAATACACACACACACACACACACACACACACACACACACACACACACACACACACACACACACACCACACACACACACACACACACACACACATTGGTATATATAAAACTGAGAGTATGCATTCACAGTAGAATCTCATTTTTGAAGCATCAAGTTAATTATTGGTGTTAAGACGAAACAACCCCTAACACCCATTCATGTATGAGGTCTCTGATTCCTAAGTGAGATGGTCTATCTATCTATATACCTGGCTTATATACCCCTTAAAGGTGGGTTGGCAAGACAAGGCATTTAGGGTTCAGGGAGACTGTACTCTCTCCTCCCCCTCTGTGCTTTGTCTTTTGGTAGGAGATAATAGAGAGGGGCTTTCCAGACCCCTCACTCTGTCCCTCTTGGTTGCCTTTTACAACCCACAGGGAGTATGGTGGTATTGTGGTATTATTGTTGCAGCATCCACCACGGGGATAAAATAAGATGGTAAGAGTAAATATAAAGTATGATAAAACTAGATGTATTGTGTTAGTTTACATGATGGTTCGCAACTTTAATTTCTATCTTTTTAATAGATACATATTAGTAAGTAAACTAATCTGTAATGTTTAATTGACATCCAGAATGGATCTTTTCATATTGTAATATAAGTGACATCAACAGCAGACTAATTAAAGGAAACCAATCAGGAAAGAGCAGAATGACTTGCCAAATTCACCTGATGCTAAGTGTTAACTCGTACTCCAAGGTTGTCATCTCCAGTCCTTATGGAATGGCTGGCGTAACAGTAGTAGTTCAGTAGTTTAACCAAATGCCAAAGTGTTACACCAATTACCACATTGAATCAGGGTTGCCTCCATCCACACCCACCATGACTGGGAGTTTGGTTCATTACAAGGATGCCATTATCCAAAACAGGCTACAAAGGTACCTGGATAGCCTGTCAAAGAGAGAACATTATATAAGTGCACACCATCCCCACAGCTGCCAATGTGAGACACCTTATTATTATTACTGCTAATGTCCACAATTCTTGCATCTGTATGCTACCTCCTCTTTGCAAACTTGGATGTCATAGCAAGTTCACTTCACAATTGGGTTCGCTCACAATTAGTGCATTCACATACTCCTGTCTTTTACAGACTTGAATCTCATATTTATTTATGTTGCATAGTCAGTTTTTCTTTTTTCTCCTCCTCTCCTGAAGCTGCCTATTACTATAACAACTTAAATAGGACCAATAAAACATCCTGCACTTGCTGCCCAGCAACTATTAGGTTTATATGAAGTGAAGAAAAGTACATCATCTGTTTTCAATAATGATGAACATATAACATTAACAGCGATAATAGAATCAAAATAAAATCTAAATAAATAATCTAAATGAAAAGTCAATAATAAACAGAAACATTATGGAATATGTGGAAATATATTTGCCCCTTCCTATGAAGCACTGATTTATACACATTCAGAGGGACAATTTGTCTGTGGATCTATTTATAGATGCTCATTCTTTAAGTGATATTTTGTAAGAATGTATATACAGTGGCCTGGTTAGCATGCTTGGCTCGCAACCGAGATGTACTGGGTTTGAATCCTGGGTTGAGTGAAGACAAAATAGGTTTGTCTTGAAAGCTGTAAGACCACTGCTCATCTAGCAGTAAATAAGTGTGGCAGTAAGCCGAGGGTCTATAACCTTGCAATCTCAGCAGGAGCGGAAGGGTGGGTGTTTGTGTGTCGGGTGTTTCCTCTTAGAGACCAGCAATGGTCTACACCACACCTTGAGGGATAGAAACAGGCGTGGTGTATATATATATATATATATATATATATATATATATATATATATATATATATATATATATATATATATATATATAAAATATATATATATATATATATATATATATATATATATATATATATATATATATATATATATATATATATATATATATATATGGAGGAGTAGTGGTGCCAACTGCACTATTTGGGATTGAAACATAGTGTTGGTGGAGGCCTTTGTCCTGCATTGGAATCCTATGGGCTTATAATGGTGAATGATGGTACACAGTATAAATATATTTGTTTATCAAGGGGAATGAGTCAAGAATCTTTATGCATAACATGAAGGACATACTTGATTTGATTCTATATTTGAATAGGGAGCTGGCGCAATTAGTGTTCAGGATGACATTTTACTTACTGTAACTAGATACATAATTGTTTTGGTCCCTTTTTAAGTTCTCTGCAATAAGAGACTGAGTATGTGACCTGCTTGTTAAACTGGTGTCATTTCCAATTGTGCAAGTATTGGTGCTAGATTGATGGTACAATGGTATGAATTGTTTCTTTGACTGTTGGAAATTGTGTTGATGATTAGCCTTTGAGCTAAATCCAGCTGCAGGTTGTCAGAAGCGTTTTCATGACGCAGTCTTATTGTCCACAGATTAATGGCAATTTTGATCTTACTGGGATTTTTGTGCATCTGATCAGTAATTTTTCTTAAAGTTACTCAGAATAATAAGTGCTACCTACAGCTTGATTAATTCATACTGTTCTGGGAGCATCCATTTGGTTTGGGTGTTATAGTATTGAAATGTTGAAAATATATTGTGAATAAAGCACTAAGGTTTGTGAGGAGAAATTTTGAAATTCAGGAGTCTTAAAATTCAACACAAAAGTAAATTGAATCACAGAAAATGTTAGTAGCAATGATGCACCAGGTATTGAGGCAGTTTAAAAGTTAGATAAATGAGATTCTACTGCATGACTAAAATAGGTATTGTAGAATGTGCGTTTGAACTTTAGTAAGCATAAGGTGTCTGTCTGCTTATCTTTCAAAAAATAATATACTAAATTTCATTGGGTTAAATATTTCTAGTCAAGTAATATCTTCCAGGATGGTGAATGGCAAGGAAATGTCAATTGTATGCAGTAGCTCTGTTATCTCCTCTTGGTTTTCTTTATTATATCCGTTTTTGAGGAAAACCAGCATGCCTCTTAACTTGACATCCTCCTGCAGCCACCTCCTGCCGAACCTTCGAGGTGGAGGGCTATACAGCCACAACGTACCTCTCCTGAAAGGTGCCCGAGGAGGGGAAGGGCTTCTTGGTGCAAGTCCAGGTCTGCTTCCTACTCCACCGAGACCTGGAGGCTTCATGGACTCTGGGCTAGGTGATGAAGGACCCCTCATGGGTTCTGGAATGACAGGTCAAAGACCTCCTCTAAGACCAAGATCAGGAGCAGGAGGCCTCTTAGGATCAGGACCTGAAATGCAAGGATTTCCTGAAGACATTGGAAATGTTCCTGGGTCAGTACTAGGCACATTACCCTATCTAATTAGAGAGGGTGTAGAGGCCTGCTGAGATGGGCAGTTGTTATAAAGTGGATCTTAAGAAACTGGGAGACATTGGAGACGAAATGGAGTAGGGACAGGCATAGGAAAGGGAAGGAAAGGTGTTTGATGCTCAGAAAATAGTTTCATTTAGTCAGGGAAATAGTCTTCGTAGTATGAATTGCTTGATTATGTTATGGATTAACTGATGTGTGATCAAAAAGTTTCAGACGGCTAGAATACATGCATTCTTAATATAGAGTTGGTTGATTAGCACTGTTTTCTACACTATATATAATTCCAAGTATTCTATCAACTAGACTTATCATCTGTGATGCCTGTTCCTTGCTCAGATGGGTAGCCACTGTAGAGAAATACTTCTATCCTATTTATACACTTTAAACATGCACACTGTTCTGCTCAATCCCACCCTCTCTCTCAATCTTCCATCTATAGTGGTGCACCAAGTTTTGTGGTATATTAATTCGTGAATCTGTGTTTCGCAGCAACCCCAAAATATTCCGCAATGCTGCTGCTGCCTTACACTCGTCTGTTTATCTCTGGCACCTGTCTGATTTTGTTAATATGGCAACAACAACAAAATTACTTTTCATCGGTTGGAAGTAGTAGGTATGTTTTTGTGGTTCTCGCCAAGGCTTGGTGTTCAATAGCCATACGGGAAGCTTGGTTTCTGAGCTCAGAAACCATTGATCTAAATCCTGATAATGAAGCCGTCCTCAAGTGGCAGCAGGAGTGTTTCTTTGTTTCTGTGGGTAGAATATGATGCGCTTTACTGGAATGGGTCATCTTCATTGTCGATCTGCATGCAAACACACCACAATTCAGTTCTGTGAAGGCAAGGCAAGCCAAGTAGTGGCAGGGGTGACTTTTTTCCTTTGTGAGGATACGAAAGTATACCTAATTTCAACAGGGTGGTAACGTTGCTGATCTACATTGTATTTATATATATAAGAAGAAAAAAGAAAAGAAAATTGGTTCATCAAAAGCAGCTCTTTAGCCACATCAAATGCTGGAACCACAAAAATATGTTTTAGATGAATATGAAAATAGAACCAAAAAGTTCACTTGGAGTGCAGCAGATGTATATTTGAGGCGTTACATTGGCGCTCAGGGTCTCCGGCAATATCAGAGTAAACAACTCAATAGAGGATCACAGGACATGGTGTTTGTGGCCAAATAGATCAATACAGTTTTATTCATAGTTTTTTCACACCATATTGGTATTATTAGTTAAATAGTGTCTGATGGTAATAAAACTACTTGCAATGATTAATTAATGTGTTGACGTAACATCATAAGAGACACTGATTTGACTTAACACCCAAAACTAACAATATCTATTGTGCAAAAATCATAGGGATTTGTATTGTTATTTTGGGAGAAAGTGTTGTGTAATGTTTCATATCGGTATTGGGAGTAGGCCCGGAAAACATTACTTTTTTCCCCCATAGGATCAATGTCCCAACTTTTGTGGAATCAAGTTTTACAAAAAAAATTGCAGAATGAATTAGATGCTAAACTTTGTGCACCACTGTACTGTATAGGGTACCTTCCTCTCAAACCCACTTAGATTAGTTTGTTCCTGTCTATTCTGACACCTGTTCTTTAGTGTTTCCTTATGGGGGTAGCCACATCATAAGAGTCTTCACTTCCTGTTACCTATACACATTTCATTCCCCTCTATCCCTCTCTCTTTTCCTTTCTATTTCTAATTGATGTCAATCCATATTATTTATCCTATTCTTGTATTTATATTTCATTATCTCACTCTATCATTCTCTCCAAATGATGA
The DNA here is from genome assembly GCA_036785275.1 of Cancer borealis. NCBI lineage: Eukaryota > Metazoa > Arthropoda > Malacostraca > Decapoda > Cancridae > Cancer > Cancer borealis. Next base: position 79,093 of record JAXIVD010001059.1, read on the forward strand.
AACCATTGAAGGGTGCACCATTTCACCAAAGTTCATTCCTGTTTCCTTTCCTAAATCTCCGCATTATTTAATTGTTCTCGCCACTTGACTGAACCATTTCCTTAGTTTCACCACTTTTGTGTCTACTCTACTATTTGCCTTACTACACACATTATTTTCTTCTCTAAATGCCCAAAGCACACTTATCTTCCCATATTCATAGCATATGTCATAGCACTCAACTATTTGGTTATGTTCTCCATATACATCTTTCTTGTTCTTGCATCATTAAACTTCTTACTCAAGTGTAATTTTCTCTTGAACGTTTTTCTTTCCAAATGTCTACTTTTCATGTGTTTCAGCAAAACTTAAACATTACCTGATTCTACACCCATGATAATTGTCTCATCTCTTTTCAGTCTTGTATAATCAGTCACAATCCCCTTTCAGGTTTTCACCTTTTGCCAACTATTATATCCATGCTCTCATTACATACTTGACCATTAATACCTCTCATCACTGCCACTTCTTTCTCATAACTTTTGAAAACATTCCTTCATCTTCCAGAACTATTCTCTCATTTTTCACTTTCTCCAATTTTCAGGGACATACATAGAAACAAGTGCATAATCCATTAACCAAGTTTTTTTTTGCTTTAAAATGTCTTGATTTAAGCTTGCCCACCTTTTAAATCTTCCTACATCTCCTCTTACTGTCAACTCTTACCTAATTTTTTAGGACATACAACTTTCAAAATATATTTCAGCTTGGGTCTCCCACTTTTCTACTGTAGTTAGTATTTTTACCTTCTAGCCTTTCAGGGGCCATTGTCATGTGGGTTGTGTGGTAATGTTTGCAGGAAGATACAGGTCCTAATGCAATGCACAAACACACACAGTAGATTAGTGTTTAACTAATAGATATAGATATGCTGCATGCTTCACTTTTTAAGTTTTGAAAGGGTTGGGGGTTAGTTTATCATATTGTACGTCATTTAGGGCAGTTTGTTATTGGTATTTTATGCTGTGGTTTATATTTTGAAATTTTCTAAGCATGGGGAAAGGCCTGGTTAGTTGTTTTTTTTCAATGAATCATTGACAATGTAGCATGCTGTTCTAGCTTTACCTCCAAAATTTTTCTTAGTAATAATCATTGAGTACATTGACCTTAGAGATTTCTTGCAGTTTCAATTTTCCTCTCACTCTAAATATTGCTTAAATATGAGCATGAAGAATACTCTAACTTTATTCTATTTCAGCACCATTAAAATTGACGTTTGATTGGAGGCTAATCATGTAAAACTAACAGAACAGGTAAAATTCACTCAAATTATATTTAAACTAATATTCAGGATTTATAGCTTCATAAATATTCCCAGGTAAGTGATAAAAAATCAGTTCTGAAAGCAGTAGTGATTTTAAAATTAAATCTAGCTTCAGTAAACTAAAATATATTTTGATAATCAAACAATACCTAATTTTCACTTAAATTATTCGTTTCTTCCTTCTTTCCTAGACAATCTTAGAACATACCATCTTACCCATTGGTTCCAGCAGTGTTGACGGAATGACACACTATTACTTGTGTCCACTGCATTGGCGGTATCAATTTGGCTTTAAAATTTTTGTGGATTTGTTTGTAAAGTTTAGCAACAGCACTGAAGTTGTGCCTAGTGAGAGCAAGGAGAACAACCTATTACATTGCTGATACTTTAAACTGAGTTGGAAGAAACAGTGATGTCTTGACCCTTAGGACATTGTTGAAGGACATTATGTTACTGTTAACTATGGAGTCTTCTCATCATCTAGTTGATTACTTGACTGCAATAACAAAGTGTATGGAGCCTGATGTGGCAGCATGAGGTGGCATGTTCTTTCAAGACAATAACCAACATCCAGTGACTAGCAAATGTAATGCACTGATGATATTTTCTCTAAGTACAAAGATGTGGTGCCTGGTATTATAAAGGACCTCAAACTTTGCAGGTCATTGGATCATGACAGAATGCCATAGAGAGTTATAAGTTTTGTCACTAAATCAATATCAGTTGGTTTCCTGTATTTGTCTACTTTTAACTTGTTCATCTTATACATATGTATTGTGTGTATAAGTATCATTGTTTTCAGTCATTACGGCAACCACGGTGGAGGCCGAGGCCGGGGCCAGCATGGCCAGTACAGTGTTGTGCCGCCACCACATGACATGAGGGAAAGCCAATGGAGACATGGCGGTGGTAGTGGAGGAGGTGGTGGTGGTGGTGGTGGAGGTGGAGGTGGTGGTGGTGGTTCTGGTAGCAGAAGCCTCTTGGGAGCACCACCATCCTATTCCTTCCCTATGATGAGCCAGTCATCAAATTACCACAGGTATGACCTTTATTTTGCATTTAAATAATGTCAATGACAATAAAAACTAGTAATATTAAGACACTAAAACAACTGGTGGATTGAAGTATTGATTCTGACAACAGAGTAACATTAATATTGCAAACTCAGCTTAAACATTCAGTGAAACCTCAATTTTAACAGATTAATAGAGGGAGAAACTTGTCATGGCTGCCAATTATGTGTGAGTTTTCTGTATAACAGTTGCTTCTCAAAGTTGACAAACATTATTTTTGCAGCAACTCCAATAGAAGTAGTCAGTATTCAGGAGGAAGTGGGGGAGGAGGAGGAGGAGGAGGAGGAGGAGGAGGAGGAGGATACAACCAAAACTACTCAAGCAGAACAAGCTATAATGACCGCAGGCCGTCTCAAACAGGCAACGGCAGTGACTACAGCAGGTAAGATTATTACAATGCTGCATGATATATTCTTTGAAATACATTGACAGTTCAACTAATACCATTGAGTGATATTACTGTTTGAACAAGTATCCCCATTAAGATTTACAGAGTTCAGTTTGTCATGTAAATCCTGCTAAACTAAATCCACTGTACACTTTTAAGCTCTCAGGATCCTCGTTATATGTCTTCAGACAACGTGAATTCTGTTATATGATATTTCTATCAATTTCTTCTTACATGCTTCTAGAATTTAGTTACACAAGTGCTGACTGACCAGTATTTTGTGAAACGAGATGCACTGCTTTCTCACCCAAGCAATTCATGACTATTACATAATGACTATTTTCAGGTCCAGTAACTACAGTAGCTCAAGTAGTTATGGCTACAGCACTGGAAGTAGTAGTAGCCATCATTCCAATAACAACTATGGTTACAATACAAGTGATGACAGCTACAGCAGGAGCAGCAGTCATCAAGGGTTTGGCTCGAGTTATAGAGGCCGAGGAGGAAGTGGAGGTAGTGGTGGTGGCGGAGGATATTACACCTCCAGAAACTAGTGTGTGTAGAATATTGAGGACTGTTGAAACATGTGGTGTATACTGTTGATTAGTTGTTGCTTGTATAAAGCACAATTTATCAACAGTTTATTTGCAGATGTCTGTGTACCAGATAAAGTTTGGTGTGAACTTTAGCTAGCTTACACTCCAAGTGGCCCTCATTTATTTGTAGATTAGCCATCTTAGATATTTATAGCATTTCCTTAAGTGGTAAGTAATGAGGGATGATTGGGGGATATAAGGATATGGCAGTAAATCTGAATTATTACATGAAAATGCACATTCAATGTAATTATTGCAATCTGTAATTATTGAACTTGCGAATGGTCACACAAACAAGTGTTGCACAGGTTCTGATGACGATGGCACGACACCATCCGGTACTGACTTACATAAAAGTTATTGTTTGCTCCTTTTGTCCACACATGACTGTTACACACTGTTAATTTGCAACAAAGTTTCAGAAATTTTTGAACACACCTCATAGGTGTTGTGAAAAACTTTGTTTCACATCTTTTTGGTCTAATGTATTTTGTGCTTGTTTCCTCTTATCAATCATTAATTTAATTTAATTTAATTTAATGAGTCCATCATTGGTATGTCATAATTATTTGTGTCTTCTAACTTCATCAGCACTTAATTCATCATCTCTTTTAGCCATCTATCTATAGTTTCTGATGCCTCATTCCCTCTGGGATGGGACCGGGTGGCGCTGTGGTACAGCTCTCGGCTCTTGGCGAGTTCAATCCTGGCTCACGGCAGCTTCTTGGTGAGAGGGGTAGTGCTCTCGTTAACCCTAGCAGAATTATGTGGTCTATAGCTTCCTAGTTTGAGGGGATTATTTATTCACGTTTTTAATCCCACTCCTTTCAGTCTTAGTCAAGACATACACTTTTCCTGGTACACTATGCTAACTTATGCCTATAATTATTACACTCATCTTAACAACTTTTAGCTATATGCAAGGACACAATAATTGCCTTCTTCCACTCACCTGGTACTCCTCTGTCTCCATGCAAAGTCACATATCATGAACATCTTTTCTACCACTGTATATTCTTCATATTTTAACATTTGTGGAGTTATTCCATCCACACCTGCTGCTTTAGCACACTTATGTGTGTCTATTCCTTTCTTCACTTCTTTTCTCCACATACAAACGCCTTCCACCTGCTTTCACACCCATGCTTCCCTTCGTTTTCATATATTATATATACTCCTTTCACTCACCTCTTTACCTCTTACATGCACTCCAACCTCTCCTGTAATTCTCACATTCACATTCTCTCTCTCTCTCTCTCTCTCTCTCTCTCTCTCTCTCTCTCTCTCTCTCTCTCTCTCTCACAGCTTTCTTACAAAACAACTTGGTGTTGATATGCGTCAGAAAAAAAGTGTTACTGCACTCATGGATATTAAAAACTGCAGTGCCCTTTCTTGCACTGTCTCAGGAATATTATTGTATAAAATCAATCTTTTTGAAATGCATAAAAGAAATTTTCATTAACTTTTTCAGAATTAGTGAAATGAAGATAGAAAATGCTATAGATTTATCAGTGCATACTGCTTATTTACAGTCAGTGGTGTCTTAGGTTGAGAACTCCCTCAAGAACACGTCCACTTTGCAGGTTACAGATGGAGAAAGGCGTCACATTGTCATGACATGTAAAGGAAAACCCTTATGGTACATGGTTCCTTAGCACCTCCCCTCCTACCAGTGATGTCCTCAAGGTGTGACATGCCATGGTTTATGAGGCTTCTTGTACAGCTTTAGGCTACAGGCAAACTACAATTTACAAATACCAAATATAAATTTTTGAAGAAAATTATATGAATTATAGAAAATTGCAAATATTAACATGAACTTGACACACCCCAACTTATGATTTTTCAACTAATTTATGATAGTATGCAAAAACAATACACATTTAGTAGAAACTAACAAGATACACTTTACTTCTCATGTGCAGAAAAGAACCCTTGCGTCTACTTAGGTGAAGGTTATATTATTGTCATGGTTAGCAACTTAAATCTGCCCGTCATACAATGTTTAGTACGTATAAACTCAACTTACTGAGAGAGAAAAGTATGTACTCAGGCCAATAAATAAAAGTCGTATGTTGCACAGTCGTCACACTGTTTTGTTTAGTACTGTATTAGTGGGCAGCAGCACATGGATTGATCACCACTCAGCTGCCAACTATGCCACCTTAGATACATCCTCTGCTACACTCAAATATAACTTTTTGTACTAACTTTTAAGGAAATATGACTTTAACTTTTGTTTCGCTATCAAAGCGAGTCTTGGCCATGACACAGCTGCTTTAGGTTTGCATATGTGTTGGCACCGAGGCAGTCCAATGAAACCAAGTATGGTTTTATCTTTGAGGTACCAGATACAACATGTACATTTTTGGAATTACGTTCTCATAAAACTTATGTAAGTAAAAAAACAAGTTTTATCTGGTATGTTAAAGATGAAGCCATACTTATTTCCATTGGACAGGCTTCAATGCCAATCCACATGCAAACCAAAAGTATGACAAAGTGCATTGTATACACTGCATACACATTTGGAAACTATTTTTTATTATTATATTTTGAAGTTTTTATGATACAGCTGTGAAATTTATTGTTGATTTGTGTAAACGTCTTAAAAACAAATATACGCGACCCTAGTGTGGATACGATCCTTGCCCTCGCTACTGTTTGCACGCCTGACCTGACACACTGTGTTCCGGTGGGGTGCATTTCTCTTCTCCGATGGCCGAGGGGCTAAGTGAGAGGAGTGTATAATGAATGTTCCTTGTCTTGGCTATCTCACCCTCGGGGAGGATAATAGCCTGGTATATAGATAGATTTGTCTATCTATCTATATACCAGGCTATTATTCCCCTAAACATGGGTTGCCAAGACAGGAACACATACACACACCAATGCACACATACACACACCCGCCCAATCACAGTGGATCAGGTCAGTCATGCAAATGTGGGCAAGGGTCGTATCCACAACAGAGTCCCAAGGTTAATGTAATATAATATAATATAATATGCCTGCATGTTTGCAGCATTTTTGTAGACTATCTTTGTGCTTTATGACATTCTGTAGACGTGATTTATGTTTGCAGGAACATATCACACCTAATGTAATGCAAGCCTTTAGAAAAAATAACCCTATACACAAATTTCTTATTTATGAACTATTTCCAAATTAAAGGATGTAATTCCTTTGTAAGTTGTGGTTTGCTTGTTAAAAAATTGTCATAATCTAGTAGGAAAATTGAGGAAATAAGATTCTGACCGACAGGCTAAAATTTATCTTAAATCAAGTCATGCATTTCATTTAAAATGAATTTTTGCTTGAAAATCTGAAATATCATAGACTGGCTAATTTAAACAGATGAGAAGGGGTGGTAGTGCTCATTTGTAAACAATATGGTAATACTTTGAAGCCCTTTTGTGGCACCCATTTTGTACTTTGTAGCAGTGACCTCTCCTAGCCCTGTTATGAATCATGAAGCTTATTTGTGAAAATGGTTTGTACAATTAATATCAATTAAACAACAAATATTACAAACAAGGTTGGCAAGTAAAATTTTCCTTCCATAGGAATACAGCCTTTTAAGGAAATCTCTGATAAGCACTATTTTGATTGACAAACATGAAGACTTTGCTGCTGCAAATAAATGAGGGATAAGTTAGTGGTGGGAACTGGGGTAATCCAGGGTTCACATTTAAGGTAGACATTTGCAGTGTACTGATAGTTTTATGTATGAGCATTGAGAACTTATAACTTTCGGTGGAGTCAAGGTAATCCATGATGACTGAAACTTGTAAGGAAACTTCCCTGGGGCTGTAATTAATGTTCTATTCCTCAAGGGTTAAAGGAGATTAAATCATCTCCCCCAAGCTAGGTAGCTTTAGACCATATAGTTCTGCGAGGATTAATAAGAGAGCGCTAACTCTTTTCACCTAGAACCTGCTGTGAGCCAGGGTCGAACTCTCAACTTATAGGCCACTACTTGCTGAGCACTGTGGTACAGAGCCACCCGGCCCACTCCCTCAAGGATTAGGGAGCCTGGTGGCTCTATAGTACAGTGCTCGGCTCATGGCCTAGAAGTTTATAGTTTGACCCTGGCTCACGGTAGCTTTCTGTGAGAGGCAGCGCTGTCTCGTTAACCCAAGAACTATATATGGTCTGTAACTACTTAGCATAATGGGGGAGGGATTGTTTAATCTCTTTTATGAACAAGTACTAAACACTGCCTATGAAAGCACTAAGTAAAAGAAATTTGAACAAACTTTTAAATACAGGATTATTTATGGAACCTTGATGGCCTCCATATTTTTTTAATCTCATTTAGTCCTGAGTGTTGAGTTTTAAGGTGAAGGCGATGCATCTCACCTTAGCAAACCGTTATAATGTAGTCGTACTGTGATGTCAATTCAAGTTTTTATAAGTCATAACATATTATTCATACTTTCAAATTTATGTGATCTATTTAAAGTTTCAGTGTTAGTCTAGACTTCTTTCAATTATATTTGGAAGATCATTATAGTTTTTTTTTAGACTTGCAAGTTTTTTATTTTTATTTGGGAATGACAAAACATTTGACTTTCGTACATAATGAAATGAAGTGTACAAAGGATAGGAAAAATATTAATTGTGCCACATTATGTAGTTGACTGCCAGGGTAATTAGTGAGTTATTTTTTACAGTGCAGGTATACATCACTACTTTCATTTACAAAGGTTTCTGATAGAGATGTTGCCCAAGTATATGCTTTGGAACTTTGATTAAAATATTCAAATTGTGAAAACTATATTTTGTATTTGGGATTTCCTGTTAACCACATATTATGTATTGCTGAAAAAAAAATTATATAGAAAATTGAAGGAATATATCTTTACAAAGCTTAAAATTTTTAATGCTAAACAATAGGAAAATATTAGGTATTGCACTACTGATCAATAAAGTGGGCATAATGAATAACTCTGTCAGGGTAAATTATAAAATCATGTCTTTGTGAAAACAATCAGTACAAAGCTTTGTAAATATAATAAAGTGTATTCTTTCTGTCATTAGTTTCTGCCTCAAAAACCCTAAATGTGAAAAGCTATGGGATGGGATCACAAATTGAGGATGAAACAGATCTATTACATAGTTTTTTAATCTTGGATAAATTGATACTTTGTTTCATTGAACTGCATATGTAGTTAAACAGTTCACATAATCATCCTGGATCTTATTAATACTCTATTACTATGAAGGAAAGGAATGTCAACACAAGGGGTGAGTGAGTTAATGAGAATAAAGAAAACACCAAACATCAAGTCACAACGCTATGATCTAGAAGGCAAACGATAAAGGATACAAAGGAAAGAAACAGTTATTGATAGCAAAATGGTCCAATCAGACAGAGGATGTGGGTTTGTTGTAGAAAGGAAAATATATTACCAAAGGAGAAATGTGGTGATTCTGTAAGTGTATCTTTAAGGCGGTAGGGGTCAGGGGAGATGAACTAGGGAAAAGCTGCAGCAGTGTAACAAGGGTAAGAGGGGAGGATGTGGTATAGAGTGAGGGGGTTTATTACAAAGGGTTGGTGGAAAGCATGTCATAAGAAAGGAGTGAGTGAGGTTGATATTGATAACTGATAACTTCCATTACTAAACAACCCAAATCAAAGACACATGGACCACAATCTGTCTCAACAATGCAACAATATGAGAGCCATAAATGTAATCCTGATATATGTTTTAACCTGTACAGTACACTTGAATAGCCCCGGCTAAACCTGTCTAAGTGTCATCCTAATGGAGTTCAAGGTCACATTCCTGTCATACATTATAATACTTCATTGATTAGCTATAAGCATGTCTAGATTACATATACAATAACAACAGGCTTACCATTACAGGTTGCTGCTGAAGTCCAACTACGAGGTAAATGACATCACTACCATCAAGGCGCAGGTGAAGGAATAGAAAGAACTTGCGTCCTACTTTCCATCTTATCACTATTTTTTCTGTAACATGGTGATCAGAAACTGAATGCAATATTCAAAATGAACAAATGCATTAATTAGTGAAAGGATAATCTCTGCAAATTTGTACTCGAAAGTCCTTCCGAAGAAGCCGACTAGTTTGTTAGGAATCTTAATGTCTGAACAAGGTGGGCAACCCAGTCTTAAAAAGCTTGACCTTCCACTCCCTCAAAGGACATTTGGGACCTTCGGCTTGAGCAGAAGATGTGGCATCTTCACTTTTTGGTGCCGCTCCTCATGCCTACTGTTAGTCAGAACTACTGGGGATATCAGGGGATCGAAACTGGGACCCCAGGTTGTCATGCCAGAATGCTGATCACTGTACCACCGCCTCCTTTTATTTCTTATGGGAAAAATTCTTTTGGTATATTTCCTTTTTGGTATAAGTCCAGGGATCTGGAATGGATTAAGGACGTATACCGAGGTATCACTGTATTAACAAAATTTGAATTAGATGTTTGGTATATAATTATTCTGGTGCTTACACAGGTCTAGGTTCACTTGGGATACTTGTATAAATGACAAAATGCTATAGTGTAGCATCGTGAATGACAAATCAAATTTCCTTGGTAATTCAATAAAAGAAACATTCAAAGACTAGCTGTGACAGATTGGAGCACGGTTAACATGTGAGAATACAGTGCAATATTGGTGCTATGTGACACCCTCAAGGACTCCAGCATCTTCTCCCTGTGTTCCTTCCTCTGGCATTCCTCTTCCTCTAACCAGTTCAAAATTTTATCGATATCACTCTCATCAATATCTTCAAGTCTGTCACTAACCATCTGAGAGAAAGACTGTGCTCTGTCATTATTCATAGTCAATTTATCAATTATTCCTGAATTTAAACTTAGAACTTCTTCAACCTTTGCACCAAAGTTAAATAACTTCTTCATAACATCTGGGTCAAATCGAGGATCTCCCTTTTCTTTAGTTTTGTCATGTTTATCTTTTTTCTCAGACATTCTCGGACTCATCCGACTGCATTTCCTCTGTGGCTGTGGCTCATGGTGAGCACTCATTCTTTTACGTTTTCCACTTCTATTCTGTTGTGATCTCTCTGTCTTTAAAGAAATATCTTCCAATTCAACTTTCAACACTTTCTTTAATTGGACAGCTGGTGAACTTTTTGAGGATGAGGTTGAAACAACCTTTGTTAAACCAGCTTTCTGTTTATGTAGTTTTGATGTGTATACTCTGTTGCTTTTCCTAATGATCATACCATTTCCAAGTCTCTTCAAAGTTACTCGAGCCTCCCTTTTGTAGATTGGATATTTTCTATTTCCTTTTTGTAGTAGAGCTTTGGGAAGAGCTTTCAATACAACTTTGGGTTCTCTGTACTTTGATCCCAGTAACTTGAGGTCAGATGAACCTGTGTGCTGAAGTTCTTTCTTCGTCTGATTGCTCACTTGTTCATCTAGCTCTTTTGCCAAACCATCTGAAATGTGAATTTTTACCAGTGAATAGTTGAAAATTATACCAGGTGGTACAATACAAGTTCATACATGTGTGAGTAGATCATCATTATGAATTACACCTAAATTCTTGCCTGTTATTGTTATGTTATGAGGCAATACACCTTCACACAACATACAGTAGAACCTTGCAGTACAAGTGGCACCATTATACCAGTAATTTGCTTTACTAGCTGAGACATGAGTATTTTTGTTGAAATAAGAGTAGAAATCTGCAGTATGAGTGAGCTTCGTATTAGCCGCTGCTAGTCAGCACTGAGCTCGTACGCGCTCCCCCCATTAGGAACAGACTCTGCACTTACAGTTGACATGTTCATCTTATTGAGGCAACATCATGATCATTTTGTTCCAAGTTATTTTTATTTGTTTCGCAGTTGTCTAAAAAAAGTTAGTGTAAAGTATAGTGCTGATAAGAAGAAAAAGCTTATTACAATAGTTGAAAAAGGAAATAATAAAAAAAACATGGGAGAGAAGTGCGTGTAGTGAACTTACCACACCAATACCATCAAAACATGTCGACCCTGTGCACTCTCTGTTTAAAAAACCCATAAAAAAATATCTTTTGAGCTGGAACAGATTAATTATACTTCAATTAATTTCAACAGGAAAAATTGATTTGTAAAACGAGTAAATTGCAATATGAGGTATGCCATGGCACGAGGCTCTGCTGTACGTGGTGTGGCCTCCACCACAAAAATTCTACCCTGACTTGCCTCTCCCCCAGACATCCGCTCGTCCATGGTCTCTCCTTGGCCTTCCCTCATCCTCCCATAGACACAGTCACAGTTAAAAAGCTAGTGTGTGTGTTTGATCGCGGGATACACGGCTCTGGGTGTCGCCACCGCTCCATGCTATTGGTTAATATATTGGGCCAAGATATCCCAACACCAATGATTTTACACACCTCACTCTCACCAGATTTCCTGACACTACTACATAGCAGACTGCCACTATAACCATATAATCATTAGACATTCTGCAAACCATCCCTATCAGTCCTATCATATGCCTTTTCTAATTCCATAAAACCCGAAATGCCCCTTTTCCTAATTGTTTTACTACTAGCTTTTGTTTGGAGGTCTATGTCTCACAGCCAAGGTGGACTAGCCCTGCACCACTGTGGTGCCTGACCACAGCAGTTCCTCCCAGTAAACAGCTTAAGCATCACGGGCCCCGGCGGGGACTCGATCTGCCGAAAAAGTGAATGCAAGGCCAGCGCGCTACCACTGTACTAGCCAGGAGGCAATGCCAAAAACATTTTACACACGCCCATCTAACATCAAACACCAGATCCACACAGGTGCTCCCTCTTCCAAAGCCAACCTGCTCCACATATATAATAAAACGGTAAACCTGAAACATATTTTACACATGTAACTGTCATTCTTATATTTTTTCCATACAACTTCAAATTACAAACGCAAAAAGTGATAAAAAAATCAAAATTAAAAAAATAATTAAATATTGAAACTGCCTTTACATTCCTTGGCATAAAACTAGCCCATTTGATGTTGATTTTACCTTTGTCATCCATGTATAACTTCAATTTTTCACTTATTTTTGGGATTCTTCTGCTCCTGCGAGGTTCTTGCTCTGAAACAAGCACACAAAACTATATGGAAATGCCAACAATATAAGTATGAAAAAAAGATATTAAATTATTTAAGCAATTTATATTCGAGAAGATTTTACTCTTTCAATAGACACGGTGAAGTGTTTATTGTTTCTAATATTATATACACCAAAACTTCATACGCAAGGGACGGTCATTCCACAAAGTTGACGTATGATGTAAAAATGCATGATGTAAATAATAATTTCAATGGAGAAGATAGGGATGTATTACAGCTGGTAAAGTAGGGGCACACGCTGTAACTGTGAATAGCTGCAGGCATTCATCTCCCGTCACATCGGCCTTTGAGCCTGTGGTGAAAATTAATCCATTACACTGGTACACAGGGCCACTGTGACATCCGACTTTCCACAGTTTACCTTCCCCAGGTTTCCCTAGGTACCCATTTATCTACCAACCCATTTGGGAGGATGAACAGCTGGGTGAGCTGTGTGCCGACTGCATTTGTCTGGGATTGAACTCTGGCCAGCAGATTCAGTCACCACTGAGGTAAAGATGACTTCCCACATGACTTCTAATATTTTATTCTTCTACTATCTATCCACATTTTCTCAACACAATGGTAACCAAGAAATAAAACTCTTCCATCTCTCCATCACAGCAGAAATGTCATTAAACAAAACAACTTACTTTTATCTCTGCCATCTTCACAAATTAATTCCTTAAGCCTGGCAGGTGTTTTAAACTTTCGCTTGGCTTTCCTTGTTTTGGCCATTTCACCTGAAAATAAATAAGGTATGTAAATCAACAACAAATTAATGTGAAAAGAGTGTAAAAGGTTTATATGCTAACAGTTTTTACAAGGTGTGAGTGAAAATCCCAGCACAAATTTGATGGCAAGTACCAGATATTTGCAGCAGGACCTTAAATTATCATGTTATGTGGATCTAGTAAGTCACTGTATTTGTCTATATGAAGGAAAACAATATAAAACCAGAATACTGTATCATACACAGACATGAGACAAACAGGAGTTCCTTCAGACCAGCTAATGCTCTAATGCATCATAAAGATCTGGCCTAACACACACCATACTAACCCTAACACACACCCTAACCCTACACACTGTAGCTGTGAATATCTGCAGGCGTTCATCTTCCATCACAGCAGAAATGTCATTAAACAAAACAACTTACTTTTATCTCTGCCATCTTCACAAATGAATTCCTTAAGCCTGGCAGGTGTTTTAAACTTTCGCTTGGCTTTCCTTGTTGCGGGCATTTCACCTGAAAATAAATAAGGTATGTAAATTAACAACAAATTAATGTGAAAAGAGTGTAAAGGGTCTATATGCTAACAGTTTTTACAAGGTGTGAGTGAAAATCCCAGCACAAATTTGATGGCAAGTACCAGATATTTGCAGCAGGACCTTAAATTATCATGTTATGTGGATCTAGTAAGTCACTGTATTAGTCTATATGAAGGAAAACAATATAAAACCACCACTAACACACACCCTAACCCTAACACACACACACACACACTAACACTAACACACAGACTAACACTAACACACACACTAATACTAACCCTAACACACACTAATACTAACCCTAACACACACTAATACTAACCCTAACACACACTAATACTAACCCTAACACACACTAATACTAACCCTAACACACACTAATACTAACCCTAACACACACTAATACTAACCCTAACACACACACTAACACTAACATACACTAACACACCCTAACACTAACCCTAACACACACTAACACTAACACACACACTAACCCTAACACACACTAACACTAACACACACACTAACCCTAACACACACACTAACACTAACACACACCTTAACCCTAACACACACACTGAACTCTCAAGAGGGTGAAACTCTACAAAGTAAACAAAGTAAGTACACCTCATATTAAGTTGGTTAAGGATTGGCTACGTAAGGTAAAACCAGTATAGGTTATATCTAAAGGTATATACTATAGAATTATGCCTATTAGACCCTATATATCCTTTAATAATGATAATAAATAAGTAACCGCAACGTGCTCGTGGCTGGAGGATCAGACGAGGCCAGATTATACACTCCCTTCTCTTGTTATCGATCTTTTTGACCAAATTCCTCTACAACACAAGGTTATAAATACTCTAAGATACACCAGCAGGTATTAGATAGTCACCTTGGTTTGGTATAAGCGTGGATGTGGTGTAATTTCTTCCTTGTATGCTTGGCGTGGCCTTTAACACTTGATCTCGGTCTTGGTCTTAATTCCACAGGTGACTTTTAATTATATTTCCCTTTAAAGTCAAGTGTAGTGGTAGATTCTATGAAGGGATTAAAAATAAGTAGGGGATAAATAATACATAAATAATAAGCAATGTATTGTATGTATATGAGCTAGTTTCTACATATTAATATCAGAAAATCTTTCACTTTCACTTTCACTGCATCAGTCATCTTCTTTCTACACAGTCCCATGCAGCAACAAAACTATCTATTCCATTGTAGTTCTTTCGATCATTTAATTAATTCATTTCACCTCAATCATCCTTGCACTCGTCTCTTTTTAGCTTTACACAGTCCCATGCAGCAACATCACCATCTAGAGGAAGTGAAGGTAGTGTGCAAGGTATAAGGACACTAATTCATCACTCCTTCACACATAATGGTCCTAGACTTTTCAACTGTCTCCCGAGTGACCTTCGGAACCTCTCCAACATCAGCCTTGACTCCTTCAAGAGGAGGCTGGATAGGTGGTTAAGTGGCCTGCCTGACCACCCACCAATCCCAGGATACCCCAGCAGTCACCACAACACACTACCGGAAGTCTGCCAGCTACGGGAAGGGGTTGAAAAAGAGCGATTGCCTGGAACAAGTAGAGGCCCACCTCAGCTTTGTCATTAACAGACAGAATCCACCAAAGTAAGTAAGTAAGTACTATTTCCTTCTAGTTCTTTCAACGACTTCATTAATTAATTTCACGTCCCATTTCAATCAGAATCACGCACATGCATACTTTTCATTCCATCACGGTCATGCTTCTCACATTCCATCACCACATGCTCTACCATCTCAATTAGAACCATATATAGTCTTAACTTGCACGTATATTCTTGTAATAACTCCTACAGCTCAAACCAGTTCATAATTAAGCCTTACCACACGTTTAGCCATTCTACAGACTCTTGTGGATTTGTATAATTAATCTCAACCTATCGTGTATTTCCGTCATTTTTTCTACTCGTCGGAAATTTTTTTTTTTGCAAATAGATTTAAAAAAAAAAAATTATATTGTACACTGGAATAATGTAATACTTATAGCTAAGTTTCAGGTCTTTTCACCGGAAACTTTCTTTTCTAGAAAGAAAATGATTTTTATTTTAAGATAAAAAATATCATTATGGTGGATTTAATAATTCACCAATGTTGATGAAAAATATATCAGATATCCCTTATAACAATACCAATTGATAGATAAAGCATCCTGTTCAATTGGAATCTTAGTTTAGTAGCTGATATTTTTTGTTTGATGGTATAATTTTTTATAGTAAATAACTATTTTTCATGAGATACACACTATTCTTCACCATTAATACTGGTGGTTAAATATTGGACTTGTGTAGGTCAATTATTGCAGTTTAATTATTTTTGTATGTTAATATTTTTTTTTTCTCTCTCTCTCTCTCTCTCTCTCTCTCTCTCTCTCTCTCTCTCTCTCTCTCTCTCTCTCTCTCTCTCTCTCTCTCTCTCTCTCTCTCTCTCTCTCTCTCTCTCTCTCTCTCTCTCTCTCTCTCTCTCTCTCTCTCTCTCTCTCTCTCTCTCTCTCTCTCTCTCTCTCTCTCTCTCTCTCTCTCTCTCTCTCTCTCTCTCTCTCTCTCTCTCTCTCTCTCTCTCTCTCTCTCTCTCTCTCTCTCTCTCTCTCTCTCTCTCTCTCTCTCTCTCTCTCTCTCTCTCTCTCTCTCTCTCTCTCTCTCTCTCTCTCTCTCTCTCTCTCTCTCTCTCTC
This sequence comes from Cancer borealis, assembly GCA_036785275.1. NCBI lineage: Eukaryota > Metazoa > Arthropoda > Malacostraca > Decapoda > Cancridae > Cancer > Cancer borealis. The sequence goes on from JAXIVD010001059.1 coordinate 95,537, forward strand.
TCTCTCTCTCTCTCTCTCTCTCTCTCTCTCTCTCTCTCTCTCTCTCTCTCTCTCTCTCTCTCTCTCTCTCTCTCTCTCTCTCTCTCTCTCTCTCTCTCTCTCTCTCTCTCTCTCTCTCTCTCTCTCTCTCTCTCTCTCTCTCTCTCTCTCTCTCTCTCTCTCTCTCTCTCTCTCTCTCTCTCTCTCTCTCTCTTTTCTTTTTTTCTTTTCTCTCTCTCTCTGCTTCCAACATGTGAAACTCTTTTGTCTTGTCTCCTGAGGGTGACGGGAGGCTCAGTGGTATGGAGCACAATGTCTCATCTTGCATGTAGGTAACAATGAGTCGCGGCGTCTGGTGTCCTCTGCCTTGTCCCCGCCTCTCGTGTGGCAACATGAGATACTATTGTTGCATGTATGTCCTGTGCAGGGTGTAGCCAACGAAAGAGTCAAGGGGTCTCTACAATAGATAACATTTGACGCTGTTTAATATTTCAAATGTAAAGAAGGACTTCTAAGCAAGTCTTCACATGGAGCCCCTTGGTTCCACACGTGACCAAGCTTAAAACAGGTGTTATGGCGAAGGCAGACTAACAGGTGCACCGTATAGTAGTGGCATGAGAGACTGTTTTAATGGAAGCTGTCATGGCTAATAATACCCACCCCAACTCCATCATTCTCCATTGATTGTTAGTCTTAGTTATTGTTTTTCGTGCTTCTGTACCTGAATATCATAATAGTATGAACAAAAAAAATGAAAAAAACAACTTTACTTCCCTCCAAAAGTATGGAAGTTATTGGGAATATAATAACTGCATCATATATAGTATCAGATATAATATCAAGCTCCAGAATTTTGAATATATGTATTTTTGTTGGTTTGATATTTTCGTAGTAAAATTAAATCTTTTCGACCTCAATTCTGGTGGAAATTTTCGGCCCACAAAATCGAATGTATTTTCTTCATAGATACGTGAAATAATGAACGGAATGAAATCGGTTTATCTACATTTTGCAATTAGCTTTATTGAACAAGTTTACCTGTATAACCAACGGTTTCAGAAGCAAAGGCAAGAACACCCACACCATGAGTTGAATGATAAGATATATTATCTTAATTAAGCAAGGAAGAGCGAAATAAAGTTTAGTATTACAGTGATCGGAGTCCAGATTCGTGTTCGGTGTTGAAATTTTCCCCAAACATAAAGACACTCACGGGGTTCGACAATGTTCCGGCGGCAGGAACAGCGGACCGCGGATGGGCAGCCACTGACAAGGTCGGTGAACTCTTCTTTACTCCTCTCCGCTCCCTCACGCCCCCATTCTGCAGGTGTGATGATAGGAGGCAAGGTCAAGGTCATTGGTTCAACCGAGACAACCAAAAGTTACTTCTGCCGCTTACAACTGATGTCATTATTAAGTGTTTCCTTCCCTCCCCTTGCCCTCCCTCCTTCCCCTCAGTCTGAGTATCGTAGTAATTTACTCTCGTAATTTTACAACATACGAAGCACCACAAAGTTACGTGTGTCAATGGCCGCCATGGATCTGCTGAGCATTATGGTTTAAGCAGTATGGAATGCGTTATTGCTTGTCATCTTTACTAGACGTGAAAAAGGTAAAATGAATAACGTACCTGGAACCTCTCCCAGTGCATTTCCGTCATTTAGGATTTCTCTGTACTTCGATGTTTCTTTTAAGTTTTCATTTGATTAATGTGTTTTATGATTGGTGGTGTTTTATTTCCCATGGTAAAGGTAAGTTAGTGAGACAGTCCTTACACTTCCCTTGAACTGACTTGGAGGCAGAGTGAACAGTGTGTCGGGCACCAAGATACCTACCTTTAAGTACCTGGCAATATCTGGACGTCCCGCGACCAGGTATACGTCATCCCCAGGGACAGGTAACGCGAAATACACTACGAATCTACGAATGGTCATTATCAGTAGTCACCGGTGTGGTTATGAAGGGAAATGAGTACATCTACAACATGTTTGGTGGTGTGAGCGGTGAAGCCGGTTGGCAGTGTGTGGCAGTGGTTGCAGCACATGCGCTATCCTAGGGTTGGAAGACAAATCAATGGGCAGTGTGCGTCTGCTCTACGTGAGGTTGAGGCGGGTGGTAGGGTTCGCTCCGGCATCTCGTAGCCACTTAACTGGCTTGAATAGGTTCTGAAAAAATATTGTACAGAGCTATAGCCCTGCGGTCACCTCGCTCAGGCGACCAGCAGCAGCTGTAGCCCGGGTGACAGCAGGGAGCCTGGGGGGAACAGCTGATTCAGTGTTATAATCTGCGGTGAAATAGTGGTGTGGGGATGTGTGGTGGTGTGCCGCCACCGTGTGTGGTGTCATAGTGGTGGACCAAAGTGTTGTGATGGTGTTGGCATAACCCGGGACTGTCAGCTGCCCTTGAGTCGGCCCCACGCGAGGCGGCCAAGTGCCTTGCCTCTGACACGGGAACTGGCACTCCAACGCTGTTCCTTCGGTGTTCATTGGTGAAATATTACACAGAAAATCAGATTAATCAGTTGAAAATTAAACCAACCAGTGAACCATTGAAGACTGAGCACGGAGGAGAAGGAGATCGGTGGTGAGGTGAGGAGGAGGAAGCTTGAGAGGGAGCGAGAAGAGAAGCTCTCTTATCAACGCTCACCAGCTCACCTACACTCACCATCTCCCGACGCTCACCATGGCGGAAGACGACGTCCTCTTCGATGAGGTGTACGACGTCTGCGAGATCATCGGAAAGTAAGTTGTTTTTCCTGTCAGTCTTTCGTTGAGGCGGGGGCGTGGAAGTGGGCGGGCGGAAGAGATGCAGGAGGTAGCGAGGGGAGGCTGGGTGGGCCGGGAGGCGGGGTGTTGATGGCAGGAGGGGATGTAGGAAGTAAATTATTCATTGTAGTTGAGTTTGAGGGTTGATGGAGGTGTTCGTTGTGGTATAAGACGAGGCGTGATGGTGATGGTGTGTAAGGTAATGGGAAGAGGAGAGGGACGAGTGGTGGTGACGGGAGGACGTGAATTATGTTGATTGTTTATCATCCACACAGAGATGATGGAGAGGGAAGAGGGAGCGTAGAGGGGATCTAAACGCTGACGAAGAACACTGAAGCAGGGTCGACGGAGGCTGTGAAGGCAGGTTTTATGAGGTTGGGTGGGATGACTTAAGAGATGGGACGAGGAGAACACAAAATTTGATGATGATATGTGGAAAAGACGTGCGTGACGGTGGAGAAAACATTAATAGGGTTTAGTGGAATTAATGGTGAAGATAGATTATAAGGAAGAGTATAGACGATTGAAAATAGAAAAAGTGAACTGACTCTGCACGTGGGGAAAAATATATGTTAGGTGGTAATATAGGAAAGTCTCATCGCTACACGCACTCACCAATGACCCGAAAAAATGTGAACGCAGGGAAAAACTCCAACCTAATCACTTTCATTCCGTATCAGAGATTTTTAGATATAGCAGTAAAACCCAGCAGTTAGAGGGCGCGGAGTGTGCCTTGAAGCCTCAGAGAACCTCTTTAAAGAGTGAAGCATCCCTCCCGAGCCCTGGCAAATAGTCAATACCCAGATTCGCTGTAGTGAAGTTAAGGCAAGAAAACACTTAATTCAACTCGTGACATCTGTGGTTGGGAGAGAGGGAAGGAGGGAGGGGAGCCGGAAGTGGGTGGGTGAGGGGTGGGTGAGGGGCGCACCTTCATCCATCAACATCCATATCTAACAACAAAAGAGGGACACCGGACATCCAGCACATCTGATAAATGTTAGGGTAAACGAACCAAGCTATTGATCCTTTTAGAGTAACCAAGTGAATGCAAGAGCGTGAGTGTTGGCAGCTCTGGGCCTTAGAGAAGCTAGGGTTGGAAGGAGATCGGTGTGGCTATGGAAGGAGTAGTGCCAGGGGGAGGGGGCAGGTGGTCTCGAGTAACTCTGCATAATCTACTTGTGTGCGTGTCTGAAAGCGAGTGTTGGGGTGCGGTGCTATTATGTAAGGTGATAAGATTTACTGGTGTGGTGTGATCGTCTCCAGATCTTCTTCCCTCAGTGTAAAATTAAGACGCTGGTTTGTGTTTGGCTGAAGGAAAAATTTTAACCACCATATCGAACGCACGGATATTTTTTTCCGTTGCCAATTTTGCGTCACCGGAGTTCTTGTGTTGTCCAAGATTCACACATTAATATTTGTAGAGCTTATCAATTTAAAAAAGAGCGTTGTTGGGCTGATCATCTCTCACTTGTACGTACATTATTTTAAACTATTTTTCATAAGGACTAATAATTGATGTAGTGCTGCGATATTTACGTGCTGACACTGCTCAAAGGAAAATTAATGTGTATACACTTACTGTAAAGATATTATTTATTATGATGGTGTGTTATGAAACTCAATTCTAGCGTAACATTCAATTTAACGTCATGAATTAAGGATGCTTAATAACATGAATATCTAGCTTGTGGATCAGTTATGTGGGAGGAAAGTATAGGGTGGACTTACAGAGATACACCTGAAACTATACTCACACGCGAATAGGAGGTAGTGAGGTAACAGTATATAACCAAACATATACGTGTTCCTGGGCATTTTCCGTTATGATTAGGAAAATTTAATGTTTTTACATGACACGAAGGAAACATTCAATTGTAATTTATAAAGGAAAAGTCACGTGATCCAGAATAATTGACCAGACACAGGGTTAGGGAAGACTACATTCAACGCGGCGGGATTACCAGACCAGATTTAAGGAAAATGTTATTAGTGTCAATGTCATTTCGTCTGAATGGCCTCATTAACCTCCTGGTCAGGTAATTATATCCTTAGTTAGAGAGCCATGGATATAAGACTCCATTGGGAAGCGAGGAATGAAGGAGAGTCGTCTTCTTAACTGTCATATATTCTGTGATCGTATTCTAGAGTGAAAATAAAGGTAGTTATAAGATTTTACGTGAGGAGGAGGAGATGGATGTATTTTAAGGTTACTGTATATTGGGGTCATATATTAAGGGTGCACCATGCCATACTGACCTTAGATATCATTATGAGCTCCGCTGAGCGCCGCGCCACACTGTCTTAATGCCACACCTCACCAAGCACATCACGTCATACTGAACACACATAGGTAACGCAGTAATTCCACGCATACTGGACACACACAGCCAATCACAAAGACTCAAGGTGAAGCTTTTTGTGTTGAATCCAATGTAAACAAGATGAGGGACTTGAAATGTCTGCCGGGTGCCCTCACTCACCCTACGGCCACTGCGCAGGCAGGAGGGGCAGGAGGGAAGGGCTAATGGTCGTTCAACTATTCTGTCCGGCCCTCGTTGATGATGGGGTAACTAGTGGAGTGGTAATTATTGAACCACCCACTAGTATAGCGGACCACCACACCACCACACCACCACACACAACCTTCCTTCACCTTGAATAAACCTTCCTCTCAGCGCCTCAAGTCCACTTTCTATCCAGTAAAAAAATATATAACATCAATCTGTTTTACCCAAACATTTAATTATGATGCAAGACAAAGAATGTTAAAAGATAAAGATAAACACATTCAATTATAACACGAGATAAAAATAGAAAAAAAATAAATTAATGCATATAAAAAAAAAAAGATTTCTTCACAATATAACAGCTTCCGCACAGACACCAAGGACACAGACTAAGGTGGAAGGTACAGAGCAAGGTCACAGTGGTGTTAAATTATGTGTGCAATATTCACTATTCATCAGGGAGCAACATCTTCCTCCTGGGTTTGGTCTTACTGTCTTCCTTCCTCTTACCTTCCACGTTTGCACAGGTTATATATCACCCAGTACCACCCAGGCCTCACCCTCGAATGGCTAGCCAGCGGGTGTGTTGTGGGCGGGGACGGGTGGAGGTGGATAAAGTGGGGTGTCCTGAGGCGAAGGAGAGGGGACAAGGGAGGAGGAAGGGAGTACATTATGCTGTAGGTATGGTCTGTCTGGAGTGAGGGGAAGGTGGGGGGTGATGGGACTGCCCGAGGAATGGAGGAAGTAATGAGAGAGAGAGAGAGAGAGAGAGAGAGAGAGAGAGAGAGAGAGAGAGAGAGAGAGAGAGAGAGAGAGAGAGAGAGAGAGAGAGAGAGGGGGGGGGGGGGAGAGAGGCAAGGAAGGCCTATACAGGAATTTGGAAAAAAGGAAAGGGGAAACGCTGTCCTAACTAGAGAAGGGAGATGAAGACAGGGAGGGAGGGAAGGAGAGTAAGGAGTAGGATAATTTCAGAGAGAGAGGGAGGGAGATGGGAGGAACAGACTTGAGAAAGGGAGGGTAGGTCCAATGAGAGAAAGGGGTAGGATTGAGTGTAAGGGAAAGTGAGGATAGGATAGTATAGGAGAGGGTGAGGGGAAGCAAAAAAAAGAAAGAAAGAAGAAAGGGTAAAAAAGTAAGTGCAGAGCTATTGTGAGTGTGTGATTGGAGGGAGGAGGGAAGAGAGAGAGAGGGAAGGGAAGAAGGAGGGAAGGGAGGTAGGGAAGGGAGGGAGGAGGGAAGGGAGGGAGAGGCTGGAACACTCTATTTCTAGCTTTTAATGAAGACTTGTAAGAACTTCCTGCATTTTGAATAGTAGTCGCGAGAGAGAGAGAGAGAGAGAGAGAGAGAGAGAGAGAGAGAGAGAGAGAGAGAGAGAGAGAGAGAGAGAGAGAGAGAGAGAGAGAGAGAGATAGTATATATATATTAATTCCATTTAAAGATGTGTCTGTTATTAGTTCTGTCAATGGTAATAGGAAAAGAACACATTTTTTTCGTTATTCTTTGAGTGTTGTTTAGTGTGTGTGTGTGTGTGTGTGTGTGTGTGTGTGTGTGTGTGTGTGTGTGTGTGTGTGTGTGTGTGTGTGTGTGCAGCATAAATAATCATAATAATAACAAGTCAAATACATCATCAGAAGACAAAGTTGTGTGCGTAATTATATTCAATGACAACACGTAACATTATAAAGAGTGAGTGAGTGAATGAAAGACATAAACACACACACACGTAAACTGTAAGACAAAACAACAAGGCCATTCTCTCTCTCTCTCTCTCTCTCTCTCTCTCTCTCTCTCTCTCTCTCTCTCTCTCTCTCTCTCTCTCTCTCTCTCTCTCTCTCTCTCTCTCTCTCCCATCCCGTTGGACACGCGTAATAAAACACTTGTTTGGCAGTAGGCTTGGTCTAGTCCAGGCTTCCGGGCTTATATGCTAAATCCTCTCAGCCTGGAGTATGTGTATGTGTGTGTGTGTGTGTGTGTGTGTGTGTGTGTGTGTGTGTGTGTGTGTGTGTGTGTGTGTGTGTGTGTGTGTGTGTGTGTGTGAGAGAGAGAGAGAGAGAGAGAGAGAGAGAGAGAGAGAGAGAGAGAGAGAGAGAGAGAGAGAGAGAGAGAGAGAGAGAGAGAGAGAGAACTTGGACTTACTGACTGACTGACTGACTGACATGATGAGGTCCCCGCCGGCCGTTGAGTGAGTGTATTGAGCGAACACCTGTGCGGGGCGGGCAGGTAGGCAGGCAGGCAGGTGCGCTTTCAAAAGGTTAAAGGACATTTCAACCTGCACGCCTCAAACACCTGCGTCTGTCGTACCTGTGTTCCCATATAGTGTTGAGGCTTAATTAAACAGGTGAACCCTTCCGCACCGGTCTGAATTTCCTCTCCTATTCCGAGTGTTGCCATATGAGACAGGTGTGCTCCCTATATATTCGGTACACAGGTGTTTTGCTAGGCAGGTGCATTAATATATACCACACCTGTTGATTTTTTTGTAATGATGTATTGGATAACTTTCCTTTTATATGTATTTTGAAATATTGAAGTTTTTATTTTATTTATATCTATAAGTTTGTATTGTTGCATTGTACTATTTTTTGTTTTGTTTTGACTGTAGGTATGTATATATCTTGGCTATAATGCAGGTGTTATCTTGTACAGGTGTGTATTCTGGGTATACACGTGTTATGGCTCACTACAAAAATGTTCCATAATGTTATGTATGTGTATGTATGTATATAGAAATGCG
>JAXIVD010001060.1:0-10000 GCA_036785275.1 Cancer borealis
ATGCATTTGAGAAAACATTATGATATCATGAGGGAGACCATGAGCTGGGGTCACGGAGGCATGGGAAGGGAGCTAGTTATCAATGAAGACCTTGGAAGCTCCTTCACCACCCCAGCGAGGCTTCACTGGAGGTTCTAGAGACAAAGGACAACACATTTCCACCACGGAGTGTGTCCTGGTGAAGGCTACCTCAGTCACACGGGCAAAGGGAAGCCTCTTTTCAGGGACCTCGACCTGCATTGTGTGGCTGAGTATTCTAAAGTCTAAAGCAAAATCATACCGTATTTGATCGTGATGTGTATAATTCACTTTGGTGTGCAGCATCACGCGCTGGACTCGTGATCATCAGCCATAACCCTCCCCGAAAGAATTCAGAGCTCATAGAGACGGATGGGCAAGCCTCTCACACACCACATACACCCTTACTCAAGGAGTGTGCGTGTGCGTGTGCGTGTGTGTGTGTGTGTGTGTGTGTGTGTGTGTGTGTGTGTGTGTGTGTGTGTGTGTGTTCTATTTCGCAAATGAAATTCAATCATGTGGTGAGAATAAGGTAAATCCTGTTCAATGTGCAAAATAAGAGCACGTTAAATTCTCGCTGTGCCCTGATTCTTGGCAGTGAAAACAAAATATCTAAATCAAAGGAGGGTGGTGAAAGAGAAAGTTAAACTACTGCTGAGTTCATGAGTACAGATGATGGAGGAATGAATATATCGTTCTCGTACCACTACCCTTGTATTATCACGTGATGGACTGACTGACTGGAGTGGCTGGCTGTATGCGGAGGAGTGAGTGGCAAATCGGAATGCAGGAGAAACAGTAGAGTAACTTTTAAAGGAAGACAGTAAGAGAAACAACATTGCAGTGTGTGTGTGTGTGTCTGTGTGTGTGTGTGTGTGTGTGTGGTGTGTGTGTGTGTGTGTGTGTGTGTGTGTGTGTGTGTGTGTATGTGTATGTGTGTGTGTGTGTGTGTGTGTGTGTGTGTGTGTGTGTGTGTGTGTGTGTGTGTGTGTGTGTGTGTGTGTGTGTGTGTCTGTGTGTGTGTGTGTGTGTGTGTATGTGTATGTGTGTGTGTGTGTGTGTGTGTGTGTGTGTGTGTGTGTGTGTGTGTGTGTGTGTGTGTGTGTGTGTGTGTGTGTGTGTGTGTGTGTGTGTGTGTATGTGTGTGTATGTGTGTGTGTGTGTGTACTGATGAAGTGAATTTCGCTATAACATTCAGACATCGAGTCACGTCTGCCATTTTGACCTCTAATTGAAAATGAGGAAAGCGTTTTAGTGATGATTATTACGTTCGAGAGAGAGAGAGAGAGAGAGAGAGAGAGAGAGAGAGAGAGAGAGAGAGAGAGAGAGAGAGAGAGAGAGAGAGAGAGAGAGAGAGAGAGAGAGAGAGAGAGAGAGAGAGAGAGAGAGAGAGAGAGAGAGAGAGAGAGAGAGAGAGAGAGAGAGAGAGCGCGAGCGCGAGCGCGAGCGCGAGAGCGAGAGAGAGAGAGAGAGAGAGAGAGAGAGAGAGAGAGAGAGAGAGAGAGAGAGAGAGAGAGAGAGAGAGAGAGAGAGAGAGAGAGAGAGAGCGAGAGCGAGAGCGAGAGCGAGAGCGAGAGCGAGAGCGAGAGCGAGAGAGAGAGAGAGAGAGAGAGAGAGAGAGAGAGAGAGAGAGAGAGAGAGAGAGAGAGAGAGAGAGAGAGAGAGAATCTGGTATAACTGGTCACCGTTGCCCCGCCGTTAAGCAAGCACAGTTTATGTAATTTTTGCCACAGAGAGAAAAACGACACACGTAAAAAATACTGAAGGTGAAGCAAATCTGATGTTTATTATTACAACGCTCCCTCCATTGTTTTGTCGACGTAATATGCACAAACTAGCGGTAGGAAGACAATTACAACGACCGGCTTATTCTAGAAAGGAAGAGCAGAGGGAAATCACGGATATAATACTGGATAATCAGTTTGTGAAGGACGAGTAGCGAGGCTCAAGGGTGTTCCAGCTTCCTTAGTGTTCCAGCGTCGGATACACCCACCACAGGCTCGTCACGGAGAGGACTAGTTTCCAGTTGTGAAAGTATGTAGTCCAAGGCTCCCTGTGACCATTTACTTATGCTTTATGAATATTCCTCCCAAAGTGAAGTGTTCGCTATTCTCTCCTCCAATAATGTATTCAAGCTGCTGAAAGAAAAGAAAGAAAAATGCTGTAAAACCACTAATAATATTTCCAAGTGAAAAAAATAGAATGAAGCCCATGACGAGGAGAAAGGAAAGCAAGCGGGTCTGGTCCAGGGTTAAGGATCACCACTAACGGCCTCCTTGCCATGACAATAAATCTGCCTTCTGCTGAGTCTGGATCCTTGCCAATAAGAAACCATCAAGTGTACGACCATTTATTCATCAACTTGTGGTCTGGCCGAGTATCTTATCCACACATTGGAAAGACTTGACAGTAACACAAGAACTACAGTCCAAGAGGCAGAAGGGCACGAGAGAGCCTGCACCGCCAGCCTGCAGGAAGTGGTGAGGCCCCAGTTCGACCAGCGGAGCCATGACACCCTGACACGGCCGCCAAGACTCCACTTTCCAGCAGCATTGTCTTGGCAAGTGGTTACGTGAGGGAGGAAGCCCGGGTCACGGGTGCGAAGAGGCCAGAGAGGCGGGGACTAGGGGTCAGGGTGCCACGAGCTTCAAATAGAGTGGGAGGCGAGGGTCAGGGATGCCAAGCATGGGTACAGGAAAAGTCGCAGGCAAGTTAGGCGAAGGTCAAAAAGGTGGCACCAGATACGGCTAGAAACTCGATATATAGACTTTGAATGTCGTCTAATATACCTTTAGAGCGTATTATTACAGATGATCTGAGGAATGTGTAGAACGTGCAAATAAAACTTCCCCCGCAAGCACTTTTTTCCGCCCAGTGAATGGCGTATTTGCCTTCTGTGTCGCCAGGAGCTCGCGTGAGGGGCTGGCTTTCACCCGGCCCTTTGAGTGGTACTTGCGGTGGCCCTTGCTCAGTGGAGGACGTGAGGGAAAGATTAGCCGGAGTTGACCCCAGTGCCATTGTCTGAGGTGCCGGGACGCAGTCTGCCGCCGTAATGATGATGGACCGCCTTGATGTTTGCTGCGTAAGCTTGCGTTGCGTGGAACACTTATCCATGTGCCACTTTGACACTCACACTTCCATCTTGGGATTATTACATGTGAATGTTGAAGGCCATTGTTTCACTTAGCTTCACTGATCAAGCTAGTTTGTTAATAATAAAATTAAAGATGTGTCTAAAATACAACCGAAGCAAACAAATAGATTTCACTTCTGAGACATGAGCCTGTAACGGGGGCGGGGGGGGGGGGGGGGGTGGATATATATATATATATATATATATATATATATATATATATATATATATATATATATATATATACACTTAACTTTTTCAACCGTGCATTGTCGTATATCATTACATATCTTGAGACCAGGTTATCAGACTCAGTAATTTCAGTTTTAGGAAGATTCTATCTGACTATGTTGTCACAAAGTTCCCAAAAGAGAAGTAGTCAACTACACCTTTGTCAGTGTGGTTGCAACACAGTCTTGGGAGACATACACAATGGGTCGAAGGGTCGTTGAAAGCCAATCGTAGACTCCACCTTCGTGTCATATCTGAATGTTTCCCTTCAAGTGTCATTACACAGACAAATTTATTCTGCTACCTGAACATAATATTGCTGTATTCACACAACGCTACGTCATACATGTGCGTCTTCTGAATGTTGACTTCATCAAATTGTAGTACAGAAGTTACATAACTACGTGTTTGAATCTCCCTCTGAAGGGAAAACCAAACAGGTCCTCGGGTAAGACGACGACAACGACGACCCCAGGAGGTGCCTTGAACATTAATCTTACTAATTTTCATTCTAATTTTGAAACATTGCAATAATGACGGTATTAATCAAATTTCATATCTGTGGACCTCAACCTCTCCTCCTTAGCTTCACCTTTCCACTCTTAATAATCTAAGCATATCCGTGCTGCATATTTCTCTCGAAATCTTAATGATGCAGTAAAATTACTTGATTGATCTTGACGTGGCGGAAATGTGGGTTGTTTCTCCTTTTGTAGAAAGTTTAGTCTTACTATATTACAAAGTTCACCACAAGGTCTGGCTGTCCTCTTTATTTACTGAACAACTGTCGTGTACAAGCCTTTCATTATGGTGTGTTTAGTGTCCTGCAGCACCTGGCACAGCACCACATTAGTATTCTAGAACGCCTTCGACACACCTCCAACACTTGCTATCATAACATCTAACCTTTTAGCTTTTCCGTTTACAGTAAATCTTTATTGCGTTCCTGCGACCAATGTTTTGTTTTCTCTGATCTACAGTATGAATTCTGTCCACGGTGATATATTAGTAAGCTTTGTATCTTATAAACAGAATCACCTTTAGACATTCTAAAATCTCATGTCACTGTGGTACAAGCCTTTACTTTCCAACATATCCTCATACGGTTTCCATCCTTGTCCGAGTGCCTTCATCTCAAGTTTCCTTCCTATGTGTGCTATTGTTGTTGCGGAAGATGTTCATTGTTATCTTAAACACATCAGTAGTCGAGCTCCATTTGTTTATATCTATGCGAAAATTATATTCTATCTCCATGAGGGTAAAACTTCTCTCTCTCTCTCTCTCTCTCTCTCTCTCTCTCTCTCTTTCTCTTTCTCTTTCTCTTTCTCTCTCTCTCTCTCTCTCTCTCTCTCTCTCTCTCTCTCTCTCTCTCTCTCTCTCTCTCTCTCTCTCTCTCTCTCTCTCTCTCTCTCTCTCTCTCTCTCTCTCTCTCTCTCTCTCCAGGAAGATTGTTCTGTAGCCATTTACCAGTTCTTTTGAAGCTGTTTTTTCCCCTGTTTTCTCTCTCTTTAATCTAATAATCTTGTCTGCAGTTTAAAAGTTACTAAAAATCGAAGGTAAATCTTCCACATAATTCATAATGACAAGTATGATGCAACTGAACAAGACATTAAGTGCACGTAAACTTGAAGCACGCAAACGAATATGGAAATACTGCATCAAGAAAACGAAAAGTAAGTCATGTACAAGATGTGTGAGGCAGGTTTTTGCCCCCGAAGAGTGCACGACCACAACCACACATCTGCGAGGGAGGAGGGTGCAGAGAAAGAGAGAAGGAGAGAGAGAGAAGGAGAGAGAGTAGAAGCTTGGCCCTCATGGAGACATAATTCAACTTTCGAATACTTAACTACCTTCTACATGACAAAAAATAATCTCTAGATCTGATGGATTTCATTTAGATGATCTATTTCCTCAAAACAATATCTATACATTAAGAAAATATATTGGGAATCATTTATGAAAAGAATGATTTGATAATACATTTATATACGAACACAAAATCATCCAACAGAGTGAAAAGAAAAGAAAAGAAAATCACCCCATGTCTCAGGATTCTCCATTCATAATTTACTCCTCAATAAATAATCTACATTAGGAAAATATTCTGGAAATCATGATGGTGACGAAATCTTTCAATCGCTATCCCATGTAGCAACCATGAAAACATCACACGAATTGAAGATATTATTTCTCAGCTCATCAGACGTACTCTTGCCGGATGTGCATCAAGACGAATTTTATATTCTTCGCACGCCACCTACTGACCGGGCGAGCAGGGTTGACGGGGAGGGGATGGGAATGGTAAGGGAAGCACATCCAGGAGGGAGGTGCCGCAAGGCCAGCATCCGCCAGTCTTTGTGAGCAGGAGATGAAATTGTCTCACACAGCGGGATTTTTTTTACCCTGTCGCTCGGGGTGAAGAGATCGCCAGGGTAATGGTGGGAAGGCTTGCACTAGGAAACAGTCGTGAAGGATGCACTTGTTTTTGTATAATATAATTTAATATTGTACTTTTTTCCCGTATTTTTTTCTCTGATTCATATTTATTGTCATAATTACTATTCTCGATCATGAATGAAATAAAATTCGGGAAACTAACAGACATGTTTTCAATATTATGGTTCCTTGTAAAAAGGAAGGTACACGTTCAGCTTCCTGCGTCATTAAAACTTGACGAAGACTTAGTTATCGTCATTTATTTACACTTTATGATCTCTTCACCTGCCGCCTCGCGCACGGCAACGCAAGGAATTGGATAACATATTAACTATAAAACTATACCTCGCGTCGGACGGAAAAAAAAAAAAAACCCAGCTAGTTAATTTTTCCTTTAAAGTAAACTGCTTAACACTATTTATATAAACTACCGTTCAGAGTAATGTAACTATTAAAACCAAATCATCGTCCGAGAAATGAATGATAACCAGGCGTGTAATGAGTCGAGATAAGCTGAACTCATCCTTGCTGACCCCCAGATGACCCACGATAAGGGAGGAATCGTGGCCCTTATGCAGCAGTACATTAAGGGGACGTAGGTGCAAATGTTCCTTCGCTCCTGAAGGGCTTCCAGGGGCTGCCGGGGAACACTACATTACCCGGTGATGAAGGGGTCGACGCAACCTATCTCATGATTAAGACCTTACTGGGAACCCCGCCGTCGCTCCCGGCACCCAGTACATGACTTACAGCCGCCTCCCACTCCTATGTTTTTTTTTTTCTTTTCTTAAGCCGGAGTCAGACAGCAAATCGAACCTTTAGGACTCTCGTGTGATGCTTACGTTAATCATGTGCACTGATGTGTTTGTGGTGAGGTGCTTGAAGCGAAAATGATGCTTTTGTTTGTTTTCCTTAACATGTGCTGTGTGATGCTGCTACTAATGTCTCTCTTAGCTGTTCTTCATCTCTTCTGGATAACAACCTCATTGTGGATGGATTCCGTTGTTCTACCACTCACTAATTATAAAGAAAAATTCCGCACCACTGACAAACACGCCACAAAGTTCAGACATTTGGAATTAACCTCATTATTATTTCTTCTTTCTTTGTCGATTTCTTCATAAAGCAAACACGCTATCACGAGCCACACATATCTCACCTCTTCCAATTTAATCTTATAACTCCTCTCAGGGTCACCAAGACAAAATTAATCCATCCAAACCTTCCCTCTGGCTACCTGGAAGACAATAAAGGGGTGTTGTAAATATTGGGTGTTTTTATACGTCAAATAAGCGACATTATATGAGTGTGTGGCGATTCAATAAGTGTTCAAGAGGAGAACTGAGGTCTTAATGCAATGATAATACCGAATGAAAACTTGTTAATGGAGGGAGGGATTTCTATTTCACAATATTAGAAGAGAGATTGGAAATTGAGAAAACTACTACTACTACTACTATTTATATTGCTACTGCTATTGATATTACTACTACTATTACTACTACTACTACTACTACTATTACTACTACTACTACTACGTCTAGCAATGATAATACAAATACTAAAACAATAAGTTAAATGGAATGTACATCGACCTACATTATGACTGGTACAAACACAAGAAGAAAAAGTTTAATAGTGGAGGCAAGAATCGCAGATAAGCTTCAATAAGCGTGACAAACTCGAGGCAGGGATTTTGTCACGTCAGACGGCTGTGAGGTCTAACGGGAGGCTTTGTGGAGGAAGACGAGGTGCTCTTCCTCCTCCCCCTGTGGCGTGAGGGAGAGATGGTGGGTCCAGGTTGTGGAAGAAAACTCTGGGAGAGAAGAAGACCAAGGGGAAGGGGGGAGGAAAGGTGAGAGGGGTGAGGGGAGAGAGCGGGTCAAGCCACACGGGCGACGCGGGTCAAGGGTCGCGGCCGCCGCCATTACCTTCCGGCCCAGTCTCTCTTTTTTGCCGAGTGGCTTCACAACCCCAATTAATGTGGTATGTGGGACTCCCTACAGCTGTGCCCGAGGCTGCACGTCCACACAGCCCAGGGCCATGTGTCCGCGCTACGTCCAAGGCTCTGTGTATGCAAAGTTCGAAGTACTGTAGCCACGCACATACCAAACCCTAATGTGTATGTGTAGGGGTCCAGATTACGTGTCACTGAAGAACCCGGGGCCGTGTGTCTACGAAATACCTGAGACTCTATGGTTGCGTAGAGTCCAAGCAAACTTAAGAGACATGCCCATGCAAAACCAAGAACCCTGTGTCCATTCGGAGATTGAATAAGTCTGCTGTATGTGCTTCCTGCCCCTCCCATGTCATCCACAGCTTACCTACGTTATTCCCTATGACGACCTCAGCTTAACTCCAGTTCTCGCCCGACACCTGGCTACATCTACCAGTCAGCTTTCATCAAACTGCTCTTAAAACATTGATGTGGGAGCAATAAATAGAAGCACAACTGTATTTATGATCGTCTGTCAGTTTTGAGGTCTAGGGTAAACGTGGACAGTTTCTTAGATCGGGTTTCTTCAACATTATCTTAACGCATTTGGTAAGATAAATTCCTCTTCGCCTAGATCTTCAGATTACAACTCCTAAACTTTATGCATGGGCAGTAGGAGGGCGGCAGAGACATGGCCGCCGAAAACTGGGCACGGACAAAGGTCAACTGTGAGGTCTGGATTTAAACAAGACTAGAATGAATGAACTTGAGCAACACACACCCGCTAACACGTGCAAAGTATTCCGATTCAAAACTTAGTCAGCTCTCTGTACTGTCTATTGATCCTCCTGTGGTCGGCTTTGCTCCCTGGCCGGTCCGTTGTGTTGTGTTGCAGCGACGCCATCATGGCCGCCACCTCCCCTCTGCACGACCCTTCCTCCAGGCGCGTCGTGAGTCCTCAGTTACACCCGAACCCAGCTACCAAAAGGCCCTCCGGCGACACTTACGAATCCAATCTTTTTCATAATGTGTATCTGTGTATCAGTCGAGACACGCGCTGCCCGAACATGGGCCGGGGAGGGGGGGAGGTGCTTTAAGTCAAGAAGGTTACTCTCAGTTCAATATATTTAATTATTAGATAATCTCCTAAATCAATTAACTTTATTTATTAGTTATATTTATCACTTCATTTTACTTATCTTGCAAACAGTTATTATTCGCAGGTAGCACGCATGCAAACACAAACACACACACACACACACACACACACACACACACACACACACACACAGACACAGACACAGACACAGACACAGACACAGACACAGACACAGACACAGACACAGACACAGACACAGACACAGACACAGACACAGACACACACACACACACACACACAGACACAGACACAGACACAGACACAGACACACACACACACACACACACACACACACACACACACACACACACACACACACACACACACACACACACACACACACACACACATGCACACACACAAAACCATCTCTTAAAACATCAAAAGAATATGGTGTTACGTAACGTAGGATTCGATTTCGTGCACCTGTCAATTGCTGTTCGCGCACCTCTCGTCACCTCGTCTGGGAAAGCACACGATATCAATTACACAACACCTCCGCCTTCAAACCCACGGGCGCTGCAACCCTCCCCGGCGCAGGTCCCGACCCTCGCCAGCCATTCCCGACCCACCCGATGAAGGCGCCGCCAACAAGCTGCGTAAAAGGAACCTCCGCAAAACAGTTACGCGAAACAAAGGTGAGGGAGAGATGGCAGCGTCTAGGAGTCCACCCTTAACCTGACCGCAGCGATCGTTCTCAGTCGTAAGAAGAGGAAGGAAGGGAGGGAGGGAGGGAAGGAAGCAGGGAGGAGGAGGGAGACGTGGGTGGTTGAACGTGCGCACTCATCATCCGCAACAAACAAATGAACAAAGGAACAAAGAGAGCGGCAACAGGTCACCAGGGATACTAACAGGGCTATACGGCGGAGGGAAAATAAAGAAACTATACGTGTACAGCCAAGAACAAAGGGCGACGGAGGCGATGACGTGAAGCGCCGCGACGATTGGGGCGCCGCAGGGTCGAGGGTCACCGGGGAGCTGCGTCGTCCGAAGGTCCCTCGAGGTGAGTAATGGCCGGCGCCCCTCAAGGATGCCGCCCCAAGTTCAGACAAAGACTCTACAAAATGAGACCAAGACATGAAGACGA
>JAXIVD010001060.1:20000-22500 GCA_036785275.1 Cancer borealis
ACACACACACACACACACACACACACACACACACACACACACACACACACACACACACACACACACACACACACACACACACACACACACACTCACAAACACACACCTGCGTGGCTGATAAGCAGGAACAAGGGAGAGAGGGAGAGGAGAAGAGAGGAAGAGGGGAGGAAAGCGAATGATATAAGGTAACGGAAATTGTACAGGAAGTTCTATGTAACCGAAATATTCAAGATGTATTTTTTTCTCCTCTTAACACCACCTTGCAGCCTGTCACACCTAAAAGGAAACCGTGTGATACAGACATAGTTAATAACTCTTAAAATACACACTAAACAAAACGAGACTTCCAATTAGAGGCTACCGCATTAACTAAATATATGTATTCTGATTTAAACCACTAGTAATGGGTAATGTTGTAAATGCGTGACGATCAGTAAGAGTTAATAGGAACTTGACTGTCTTATTATAAAGTTGCATGATTAGCGCACCTCCGCAAACATCCGCACAATAACCACACGTCACTTTAGATAACATATTTGCCACTACCAGTTTCGTTGAATATAGTTGTCAGTTTTAATTTACTAGTGAACTAATTGAAGGTTGTCAGATGGGTGAGCTAATGTATTAATAGTGAAGCTGCAGCACCATTAGTGTTGTATTACTATTAGCTTCACTTGTATTATTTTTATTGGTGGTGTCATTATACTTTACTATTCATGCTAGGGATAGATTTTGCAGTTTTCTTCTCTCTCGTTAATGTTGTCGAAATGAAACAGTTGAACAGATGTTTGATTATCGCGTAACTATATCGTGTGTGTGTGTGTGTGTGTGTGTGTGTGTGTGTGTGTGTGTGTGTGTGTGTGTGTGTGTGTGTGTGTGTGTGTGTGTGTGTGTGTGTGTGTGTGTGTGTGTGTGTGTGTGTGTGTGTGTGTGTGTGTGTGTGTGTGTGTGTGTGTGTGTGTGTGTGTGTGTGTGTGTGTGTGTGTGTGTGTGTGTGTGTGTGTGTGTGTGTGTGTGTGTGTGTGTGTGTGTGTGTGTGTGTGTGTGTGTGTGTGTGTGTGTGTGTGTGTGTGTGTGTGTGTGTGTGTGTGTGTGTGTGTGTGTGTGTGTGTGTGTGTGTGTGTGTGTGTGTGTGTGTGTGTGTGTGTGTGTGTGTGTGTGTGTGTGTGTGTGTGTGTGTGTGTGTGTGTGTGTGTGTGTGTGTGTGTGTGTGTGTGTGTGTGTGTGTGTGTGTGTGTGTGTGTGTGTGTGTGTGTGTGTGTGTGTGTGTGTGTGTGTGTGTGTGTGTGTGTGTGTGTGTGTGTGTGTGTGTGTGTGTGTGTGTGTGTGTGTGTGTGTGTGTGTGTGTGTGTGTGTGTGTGTGTGTGTGTGTGTGTGTGTGTGTGTGTGTGTGTGTGTGTGTGTGTGTGTGTGTGTGTGTGTGTGTGTGTGTGTGTGTGTGTGTGTGTGTGTGTGTGTGTGTGTGTGTGTGTGTGTGTGTGTGTGTGTGTGTGTGTGTGTGTGTGTGTGTGTGTGTGTGTGTGTGTGTGTGTGTGTGTGTGTGTGTGTGTGTGTGTGTGTGTGTGTGTGTGTGTGTGTGTGTGTGTGTGTGTGTGTGTGTGTGTGTGTGTGTGTGTGTGTGTGTGTGTGTGTGTGTGTGTGTGTGTGTGTGTGTGTGTGTGTGTGTGTGTGTGTGTGTGTGTGTGTGTGTGTGTGTGTGTGTGTGTGTGTGTGTGTGTGTGTGTGTGTGTGTGTGTGTGTGTGTGTGTGTGTGTGTGTGTGTGTGTGTGTGTGTGTGTGTGTGTGTGTGTGTGTGTGTGTGTGTGTGTGTGTGTGTGTGTGTGTGTGTGTGTGTGTGTGTGTGTGTGTGTGTGTGTGTGTGTGTGTGTGTGTGTGTGTGTGTGTGTGTGTGTGTGTGTGTGTGTGTGTGTGTGTGTGTGTGTGTGTGTGTGTGTGTGTGTGTGTGTGTGTGTGTGTGTGTGTGTGTGTGTGTGTGTGTGTGTGTGTGTGTGTGTGTGTGTGTGTGTGTGTGTGTGTGTGTGTGTGTGTGTGTGTGTGTGTGTGTGTGTGTGTGTGTGTGTGTGTGTGTGTGTGTGTGTGTGTGTGTGTGTGTGTGTGTGTGTGTGTGTGTGTGTGTGTGTGTGTGTGTGTGTGTGTGTGTGTGTGTGTGTGTGTGTGTGTGTGTGTGTGTGTGTGTGTGTGTGTGTGTGTGTGTGTGTGTGTGTGTGTGTGTGTGTGTGTGTGTGTGTGTGTGTGTGTGTGTGTGTGTGTGTGTGTGTGTGTGTGTGTGTGTGTGTGTGTGTGTGTGTGTGTGTGTGTGTGTGTGTGTGTGTGTGTGTGTGTGTGTGTGTGTGTGTGTGTGTGTGTGTGTGTGTGTGTGTGTGTGTGTGTGTGTGTGTGTGTGTGTGTGTGTGTGTGTGTGTGTGTGTGTGTGTGTGTGTGTGTGTGTGTGTGTGTGTGTGTGTGTGTGTGTGTGTGTGTGTGTGTGTGTGTGTGTGTGTGTGTGTGTGTGTGTGTGTGT
>JAXIVD010001060.1:27500-35000 GCA_036785275.1 Cancer borealis
ACTTTCTCAAGAACGTTAATGTCTTCACGAACTTAAGGAAGACATAAAAAAAAAAAAAGTGTTGTGTTGAAGGACCATTTACCTTTTTTTCTTGTTTTTTTTTTCTTCTTTATGGTTCATGTTTCATCTTTCTGACTTTTTTTTTTTTACTTTCCTCTTCCTCTTCCTCTTTGTTCTTGTTCTTGTTCCTGTTTAGTTATCTTTTAGTTTTGTTTGTTTCTCGTATGATAAGGAATTTTAGGAGCAGGAGAAGGATCACACACACACACACACACACACACACACACACACACACACACACACACACACACACACACACACACACACACACACACACACACACACACACACACACACACACAGAAAGACTGGAACAAATTGGTTCTCTCTCTCTCTCTCTCTCTCTCTCTCTCTCTCTCTCTGTCTCTGTCTCTGTCTCTGTCTCTGTCTCTGTCTCTGTCTCTCTCTCTCTCTCTCTCTCTCTCTCTCTCTCTCTCTCTCTCTCTCTCTCTCTCTCTCTCTCTCTCTCTCTCTCTCTCTCTCGCTGTGGTCTTGGGAGAATGACAGTCTTCCTTGGACCATAATCTTGTCTGTAATCAATACTTTCTCGTCCTTCTGGTCATCCTCTTCTCTTCCTTTGTACTCCATTCCACCTGTTCCATTTATTATCACTTCCTCTTTGTTTTCCTTCTCCTTCTTCTTGATTTTCTTGCCTGTGTTCATTGTTTTTATCATCATTTTAATTTAGATGTGTTTTGGTTTAATTTTTTCTATTTCACATCTTTTTTTCTTGTTATGATGTATTTTCTATCCTTTTTTTACTACTTCATACGGATTTTTTTTCTTTTTCCCTCCAGGCAAAGGAAGAAATGAATGATAATCACTTCTTGTTTCTTCTTCACTTCCATTAACATTCCTACAACCACCCCACCTTCCTTTCCCCCCTCTCTCTCTCCCTTTCCTTCTCCCTCTCTTTTACCCCTCGTTTCTTCGCTCACTCAAACCATGTTCCTTCCCTTCCATCCTTAATTTTCTTCCTCCCTTCCCCTTATCCTCGTCTCCCTCCTTCCCAGCGTTAATTTCCTCTCATTCATTCCCCTCCACTTTCCATCTCTGACCTTCCACCCTTCCATCAGTCTCCTGACGAACTCGCATTATTCCTACACCCCATTTTCTCTCTCTACGTCCCTCGGCTACACTTCACCCTCTCGCTGTCTCCCCTTCTCCTTTCCCTTTTTCCGCCGCCTCCTTTCCCTTGCTTCTCGTCTGCGTCCCTCCTTTCCTCCCTCTCCGTCTCGCACATCTGCCACACACATTTTCCACTCCTCTGCCGATAATGATTTTTTAACTTCCTGATAAGTTGGTGTCGGAAGACCACCAGACACCAGGAACCTGCCTGGCGACGACCCCGTCTGCTCCTCCCCGTCTGCTCCTCGACCTCCAAGCGATCTGAGAGTGACTACAGATTGGGAACTAAATGTGGCGTCTTTTTTTTCTCTCAACAATTCTCGTTAATTCCTGTTGCAACTCTACGGTTATAGTGCGAATTTACATATATGATGCTTTGATGATATATGTTTCTGTTGTGAAAATATCCTTGTATAAAAACAAATAGAAAACAATTGGTTGAGTTCACGTGAATTAGTGTATAAAACCGGTTTATGTTTTTATGTTGGAAAAAGAAAAGAAACATTGTTTGTTATCTCTAATGTTTAAGAAATATATATATACCTTTACACGCAACACGTTTAAGTATCTTCAAGAACACACTGACGCGGCGGTCTGTGTATTTA
Source organism: Cancer borealis (assembly GCA_036785275.1). NCBI lineage: Eukaryota > Metazoa > Arthropoda > Malacostraca > Decapoda > Cancridae > Cancer > Cancer borealis. Next base: position 29,294 of record JAXIVD010001060.1, read on the forward strand.
CCTTTACGGATGTCAGTCGATTTCGAGAGCACATGTAGTAAACACATTACGATGTATTTAGTCTCATGTCACATCGGCCACGAGACACAGCGGAGGCGGTGGTGCTGCTCTCCACTTTGAGAAACACAATTTGGACGTCGCTGCTTTCGATTCCGGCGGCGGAGTTTAACACAAGCGATAGCGGCCTCGCAAACGTTGTGGCGACGATAATATGGGGCTGGTCGAGGCCTCAGTGGGCGAGATAAACAAGTTACCCTGGTTGTTGGGCCGAGTTGGGGACACCTGACGCCTCGTGTCCCCAACTTCGGTCCAGTTATCGCTGGGGGACAAAGTTTACATGGCCCGCTCACTGCCACCGCCAGCGTTACTAATACCCATGACTGCACAAACTTTGGCCCTCACACTTATCTTCAATACTGTTATGCTCGGCAGGAAATATTTACATAAACACTCTGAGACGAGCGTTGGGGAGGCACGTCACCCCTTTTGGTCACCACACTTATCTTTAGGAGCCATTAATCACCCTCGCAGGGAGTGGACAAGATTTTCGTCGCCTCGCCTCCTTCCTTCACCTTTGTCTCGCCTTCATTATTGGTACTCTCACTCTTGCCTCACTTCCCAGACTTTTGCACTTTAGTAAATAAATCATTCGAGGAAAAATACATCCACGATCGTTATTCATTTCTCTTTTCCTTGACTTGCAATATTGTTGTGGCATTATTTTTTAGAGCTTTCGTGGTATGTAAATATTTATTCTTCCTTTCACGTACAGCGGCGGCGGCGGCGGCGGCGGCGGCGGCGCAAGACACTGCAATGCGCACAACAAAGTGTGATTTCATGCAACAATCCAAACAAGAAGTTATCAAAGCATTAATGAACACAAGATAAGGCCACTACACGACGACAAAGACACACACACACACACACACACACACACACACACACACACACACACACACACACACACACACACACACACACACACACACACACACACACACACACACACACACACACACGCACACGCACACGCACACACACTAGTCTTGATTGTACTGAATATATTTTTAAAAAGACAAAAGAATATTCAGGAAAGGAGGGTCGGCGATCATAAACGAAAAAAAATGTCATAAGAAAGAGAAATGCAGCTCAAGTCTGTACGATGATGCCCTCGAGGGGGAGAAGGTGTCAAATATACACATGACAAGATTCTCTCCCAACTTTTTACGTTCTCTTTAACCTCCTGGAACACAAACTTTTTTTTCGCACACAGTTCCTCTCCCTCCCATACCACTATCTGTAACCTGTGTTTGCTTTCTCATATTCCCTTTTACGTAATTCAACCACCACTTACGTCGCTTCCTTCATGCTTCTTTTATTCTCTTAATGTTACGTTACATCTATCCCATTTCACGATTTGTCTACCTTATTTTCGTGTCCAATTTTTCATTATCTTTCTCTATCTTTCTCTCCCTCACATCCACCATTACCCCCAGGCCTGCTAGCTTCCCTCCCACCCCATCCACGCAGCTCCTCTCGCCCTTTCCCGCCACCACTCCAACAGTTCTCTGGGAAAGTAAATGAGGGGGCGGCCCATACCACAAGGTAGGTGAGGTGAGGGTCGGTCGGCGCCTTCCCGTACCGCACCTGAGCGACAATTAACACAGGCGAGCGAGGAATGTAGGTCGAGAGGGGGTAGACTGCACGACGTAGCTTCGAACATTGTGAGGACCCGCTGTAGTCGCTGACCTGAGGGGGGGAGGGAGGAGAGGTGCTGGGGGGGCTGACACCGCGAGTTACTGCTGTATACAGGTGGCGTGGCAATGGTGGGAGTGTGATTTAGGTCATGGTTTGCGTGTGAGTTCGAATGAAACCGCAATAGGATGAGAAGCTTGAAAATGAAGAGCGTTCACGTTTGTGTGGAAAGTGAAAACAACAAGATCAAACACTAGAATGCCATCCAAGTTCACGCTATAAGGATGTTTAAAGCTGAGAATGACAATTGTATCTGGAATATATGTGTCAATAAGAGGAAATGCAACTCTTTGGAATATATCACATTTCTCCTTTTTTTGGGGCTACACTTAACGGTTTTTATCACTCTAAATTTTGCTTTGTAATTCTTGAGTAGCCTAGTTTTCACGTACAAAAAATAAGTGTTTGCTAGGAAGATCAGACTAGACGAATGTTTTTGATGACACAAGAATTGTACGCACTTGTGATGTCTGTTTTGTAGCTGTTTCCTCAATGACAAGTGGCTACAAACTTTCCAAACTTTCATCTCCTCTATCCATCACCTTACCTTTGTCTTAGTACACATTCACATCATAATCCTTACAAGAAATAGTAAACACATCCCATTAAACTCATATTATCCTCAAAACAGAAAAGTAATAAATCTTGTAGATATTCTTGGCGACAGAAAATGAGCTTATGGACCGGACACAACATAAATATCATGAGGAAGAATTTCAGTCTCTTTTCTCGGTATAAAAAGGGAGGGAACTCAACGCCGCAGCTGTGATGGGGCGGCAGGGTCAGGGGGTCGAGGGCGCGAGGTAATGGTCTGATGATTAAGGCGTCGCTCAGGAGTCCCCCAAGTAGGGTTGTGGACCTACGCTAGAAGTGGCCAAGTGTTATTGCCTTGACGCTGAGAAAGAAAGCTTATAGTGATTCTACTGACTTCTTGCTCCCACCTGTGTGTGTGTGTGTGTGTGTGTGTGTGTGTGTGTGTGTGTGTGTGTGTGTGTGTGTGTGTGTGTGTGTGTGTGTGTGTGTGTGTGTGTGTGTGCGTGTGTGTGTTTGTTTGTGTGTGTCAATGGCCTGTTCTCTATGATGTCAAACTTTGCTATACCGTGACATCCCACCCCCAAACCCCCAAACCCCCATCAACACAACACACAGAGAGTTAAATAAATGTGTCTCTAAAGGGAAGTAAGACCGCGAGAAAAAAAGGAAAATCACAGCAAAAAAAATTAGAAAATAAAAGCAACAGAAGAAAAAGAAGATGAGAAAGAAGAAGAGAATGAAATGCAATGCAATAACAACAACAACAACAACGACGACAACAAGCTGCAAAAACGAAACCTCCACCCCCTACCCCCCCCCCCCCCCTCCACACACACACACACACTATAACCTGTATCTCTACCCCCCAAAAAACACACAGATGATGGAGGAACACCACACAACACAACATGACTGACTCCCCCTTCCTATTGTCTTCCCCACCCACTCCCCACCTCACTACCTCCCCACCACACCTATTGCTATTGTTGGGGTGTGTGCTGGAGGTCCTCGGGTGGTGGGGAGGAGGGAGTTTCTTGACACTAACTTGGCCCCAGCTGACCTACTGTGACCTGGGGAGAAGCACTAAGGAACTCGTGACCTCTGAGTGCTGTCTTTAACTACGACTCTCCACCTCCACGAACGAAGGAGTTTTTATGTTTCTGGTAACTACCTCTACTGACGGAGTACCTGTGTGTGTGTGTGTGTGTGTGCGTGTGTGTGTGTGTGTGTGTGTGTGTGTGTGTGTGTGTGTGTGTGTCTGTGTGTGTGTGTGTGGTGTGTGTGTGTGTGTGTGTGTGTGTGTGTGTGTGTGTGTGTGTGTGTGTGTGTGTGTGTGTGTGTGTGTGTGCATTTGATATGCATGAGGGATGTTGTATGTGTTAGTTTTTTTGTGGGTCTACAATGATTGCGTGTGTGCGTGTGTAGGTTTTTTTTTTTTTGGTATAGGCGTTCTGTATGATTTCCCGTGTTCTCTCTCTCTCTCTCTCTCTCTCTCTCTCTCTCTCTCTCTCTCTCTCTCTCTCTCTCTCTCTCTCTCTCTCTCTCTCTCTCTCTCTCTCTCTCTCTCTCTCTCTCTCTCTCTCTCTCTCTCTCTCTCTCTCTCTCTCTCTCTCTCTCTCTTTCTCTCTCCAACTTTTCCTTACGGTGATGATGAGTGTCTTTCTATAAACACTTACAACACCTCGCCCATTACTCCCCCTTTCCCTTCCCGCTGCCCCGGCACGCTCCAGGGTCAGTAATTTGCTTGATTGTGACTCTGTGAAGCCAAAGAGCCGCTGTTGATCAAAGGCTAAGACTTATGATGCATTCTTTGGAGCATACAAAAAAAAAATCACCAGGAAGACGAGGGGTCAGGTCTCTCTCTGACCTCTGGCTGGCTTCCATGACCTCCTGTGAGCCTCATACTACTGCCGCTGCCGCTACCGCTACCACGCTGCCGCTATCGTTAGTCGCCGCGACCACCCATCCATCGCTACCGCCTCGCCGCCTACCAATTACGTGGTTATGGTTACACCGCTGCCGCCGCGCCACTGTTCCTCTGCCATGACAAGCGCCTCCCTCAGCAGCGTGCTATCACCTCAACACTCACGCGACGACATCTCCACAGCCACCATGATCAACAACAAGGTCTGAATACCATCTCAGCCCGCCCAGACGATTTACTTCACTTGGTCTTAATGGATCGTCTTTTGTGTGTGTTTGTGTGTGTAGCTATAGTGTGGCTATCAACTCAAGTTAATAAAACATCCTTTAATCTCAATCTAGAGGATAAAAGGATTTAGATGCAAATACATCTTGGTGAAAAGAACACAAAGTAATCCTTTTTTCCCCCTCCGAGGTGAGTGACGCGGGTACACCTCCACGCCTCACGGTACACCACCAGACAAGGGAAGGGGACTGGGTACGCCTGACTCATATAAAAGACTCACACGACATATCTCATAATTTCTATATGTATCTACATGCAAAATGACCCCTGAAATCAATCAAGGGAACGGAAGCGACAGGTGTGGACGTTCTCATTGTACAAGGGGGATGTGAGGGGGTGTGGGGATGTGGGGGAACAGGTGTTGTTACACAATGGGTGTCTGTCTTGCTGCTTCTTGATGTATTGTATGGCGTGCATGTCACCCTGGCAGTCTAGAGTGGCTCACTGTCTGCTGCTCGTTTCGTGACCTGGCCAAAGTACTGTCAACTGTATGTGTGTTGAGGGTTTAGTACAGCAGTGGAATAAAGCTCATGATACATGCGTTTTTAGAGCAGATATTAACATTATTCCAGTATACATTATTTGTTTTGTATTTAATTGAGGGTGATGCATCGTTTCGTATAATAAAAATAAATAATGTTAAGCATGTTGCCAATAAAGTCATACGTGGGTTTCTAGAGCAGATATTTACATGATTTCCATATACATACTTTTTGTGTATTTTATTGAGGGTCATGCTTGGTCTCATAAAAAAACTGAGCGATGTTAAGCATGTTGCAAGTAAAGTCAAGAAGATGATGTTGAGGCATTGAGTCATGTTCGTGCATTCCTTTTACACTTGCACCTCCCATTCTTGCAGAGTAAGTAACCTTTCCCTTCTTCCTTCCTCACCTTACCATCACTGACGCCTCTCTGGTATCATCCTTTCTTCCCTTTACTTTAACATTCCCTTACTAACTAAAATTCTCCTCAATGGATACCGTATAATTGTTAATATATTTTGTTAGTATTTAAAGCTTCACTATTTATCAGCATAAGATAATTTTGTCAACAACCAACAGTTTATTTGATTAATAGAAAACACCTCAAATGTATTATTTCATCTATTAAGAGTAATAACATGCGAGTCACGTGCTGGAGTGAGTGAGTGAGGGAGTGAGGAAGTGAGTGAGGGAGGGAGTGAGGGAGGGAGTGAGGAAGTGAGTGAGG
>JAXIVD010001060.1:37901-40401 GCA_036785275.1 Cancer borealis
CTACAACACCACCACCACCACCACCACCAACAACAACAACAACAACAGCAACTACTACTACTACTACTACTTTTACTATCAACACCAACAACAACACACATACACACAAACACCTTACACACAGGACATCCTTTCCCACATATAGAATCTAATACCCAGTACAGAGTTATATATCTAGTGAGCCGAAAACAATCTATATTCCCAGAGTACCGTGGGGGGGGAGGAGGAGGGAGGCAAACACCAAGCCCTTCTCAGCGTCACGGCAAGGGGGATAATTCTTTTTTGAGTGGTTGGGAGTGAAAGTGACAAGATGGGAGGAGGAAGCGGTGAATAGCGATAAAAACAGGTGAAGATCTTTGATATAGCGTAAGTTGTATGTGGGTGGTGGGAGGTGGTGGTCTAAGGGTAGGTGTGGGAGATGGTGTCCTTAAACGTGGATTATTATAAAAAGCATTTCATTCCCGTTTTCTTCTCTCATCTTCCTCTCAGTAACGTGATAACAATAACTATTTTATCCTCCCCCACTCATCCCTCTCAGTAACGTACTACCAACAAATATTTCCTCCTTGGACTTCCCTACTACGACAGTCTGATGCTTCTTGCCACACTGTCTTCTAGGAATATAAATACAAAAAATAATTGAATAAAAGAGAAAGCGTATACGTCTTTGGATATAAAAAAAACACCCACTCATCCACACCTTGACCTCTGTATGTATGAGTGTAACATTTGGAGTTGAGTTAATAATAATCATAATAATATAATAACAATATATACTTTATCTAGTCTTTTTTGTGTAATGCAGAAAAAAAACTTGTCATGGATTGGGTTCTTGTTTCTTAATTAAGGAACATGCTTATAGAATAAATACACACACACACACACACACACACACACACACACACACACACACACACACACACACACACACTTTACTTTACTCTTCAACACATTAAAGAGAAGTGATCATCATAACACAACCTTTATGTAGTGTTAGAACCCATAAACCTTGGTTCAACACAGTTTATTAGGGCTCTCGTGGTGTAGAATATAGAGGAGTAAAAGATGATGAAGTAACAGTAATAAAATAATAATAAAAAAAAAAGAGGATGATGTTTATAATGTTGACAATGACGAAGAAGAATAATAGAAGAAAAAAAAAATAGACGTAACAACAACCACAACACCACCACTATACTATCAACAATACCAACAGCTAAGTACCGTAGACACACCCCACATAACTTCACTAGTAATCCTTGTCCACCATATATGTCATCTCCCACACGAATCACAGCCTTCCCCCGTCCTGTATTCCTCCCCACGCTGCCTTCGTGCCTCACCTTGGTAAACACTCGCCTACCTCAATAACTCATCATAACAAGAGACGTGACACTGCATAGACTACAACCCTCCTTCGTGTGTGTGTGTGTGGGTGTGGGTGTGTTGGTGGAGGTGAATGATATGTGGAAGTGTTTTTGTATGTGGTGTGTGATAGACAGCAAGGACATCCCTTTTTCCGCGAGACGAAACAATAATCTGCACCTTGATGGTTCGTCCTGTATTGACCACGGATGTTGTTTTGTGTTATGATGCGAGATAATGATTGTTGTCTTCTCCTCCATCTTCGCGCGCGCACACACACACACACACACACACACACACACACACACACACACACACACACACACACACACACACACTTATGCTAATAGAAATAACAATAATAACAACAATACAACACCTTCCTGATAAATAAGACTCAGTTTGGTACAGTGAACGTATATGATTACAACACTAAAACTACTAAGATAATCAGGGAAAACAGATTCAGTGGTAATTGATTGCAAATTTCCTGACGCAGGTTGTGATGGGAGCGAGATGTACACAGTTGACAGGATGTTGTTGAGTCTTACGATGGGTGGACGGGGTGTGTGTGTGTATTGATGTGTGTTGTGACTGACACGAGGCGGTAATGTTCCATCACTAAGGGCGAGGGAGGAAGGGGTGTCCGGGAAATGGAAGTGTTAGTGGGTCAGATTGTTCATTCAACCTTTGTGTGTGTGTGTCTGTAATTGTAATGTGTGTCCTGTATCTATAACATCATGTGGTGCCTCCATCAAACACTCAGAGGAATTACATACAACACATCATCACATAAGATGCTCCACTTCGCGTCTTGATAACAAAGATGACCAATAAAAATATAAAAATAAAGAAAAAATAAAGAAAATGAAAAACCGAATGTCCCGGACGCCTTGAGGACAGGGTGACAGGAAGTGTGCAGCAGGTGGCGTGTCATTACTCAAGCTTCCTGTCCACCCTTGTCCCTTGGTAAGCAGTCACGCTACGCAGCAGAGGAGCAGCTGACACGCCCATGTTCCGAACACTATATAGTACAGTGATCTACACATAATTGTTCTGCGTCACGGTTTTACGAACAGAGCAATTCAATTCTAATGCAAACAATATGACGCAAAAAATGAAGGATGGAGGACAC
>JAXIVD010001060.1:55401-67901 GCA_036785275.1 Cancer borealis
AAGTACCGGAAACATGTTGATTTTCATTATGTATATAGAGACAAGAGGAGTGGTGTTTGTAACGCTCTATTCCCTCATTCAGTATATCGTGTTTTTGTAATAAGATCTGAACAATTAATTCCTTCAGTGTAAATTGAACGTAAATATTAGTATGTGTACAAAATTCGGTTCTGTCGTTCATACCTCACACTGAAAACCACCTTCTAATATCACTTTGTTTTTTGTTTTCGTCAGGTTTTGAAATTATTGAAACTCACAGACAAGGAATAGTTTTAAGGCTGAAGTATGCTTACGACACACCCTTAAAAATAATAACAATAATAATAATGTTAATAATAATAATAATAATAAAAATAATAATGTTAATAATAATAATGTTTTAATATTAACCAAGACGAGAGAATAAGAATAAAAAAAAGAATAAGAGAGAGAGAGAGAGAGAGAAACGAAAAAAATAAATAAATAAAATCCGCTGGAGGGAATGATGTAAGTACAACGTTAATATCTTTGCCTCCACCACTTGGACGGATGAGAAGCTGCTGTACTCTTGCTGAACATCACTTCCTCACCACTATATATATTTTTTTAAGTCCCCTTTTTTTATAACCTTCCTTCTGGCGTCACACCTCTCCGCCGCCTTAGTAGTGGTTGTCAAGTAAAGGAGATTTTTTTGACAGTTTTTATGCTCTACTTTTATTATTCATTCCATTTCACACCAGATTTACATCCCCCCCCCACACACACACACACACACACGGAAAATTATATAAAAAACAACAACAACTAAACTCCCAATGAAACGGAGAGAATGATTATTACAACAACAACAACAACAACAACAACTACCACAACCACAACGCAGAGAATGATGATAACAACTGTGTACAATGCCTCACCTAATCAAACACCTTATACAATCTTCACCTCCTCAGCACAACACAACACAACACAACACAACACAACACAACACAACACAGGCGTTATATCACTACAACACACACACACACACACACACACACACACACACACACACACACACACACACACACACAGCTTCCTCTTTTTACCCTTGGAGTCACACGCGGATTACAATCACTTAATAAACTGAATATACAACAGCTTACTTTCCCGAGGTTATCCTACGTACCCATCTATGTATACCCAGCTATGTATGTATGTATGTACTTACCAAGCCTGAGGAAAGGATGATGCTCGCTGTCTCTCCCGCATCAGACAGCAACAGAAGACCGCTGACATCAGTACCAAGGAGTCACTGAAACAACATTTAGTATATTATAATACTTTCACATCCACTTACAACCTCTGGAGTGTCATTAAATCATGTAAACTAAAGCACACACACACACACACACACACACACACACACACACACACACACACACACACACACACACACACTGCTGACGCCTCGCAGCTCTTCAACACCAATCATAACACCATTTGTAACGTCAGCCCGAGGTGGTGCCCTGAGGATGCTGCCACGCCTCCTCACACCCTATTACGCCCCTCCCACCACGCCCTAAGGTCACTTCGCCTATAGATAGTTTAGAGGCATCGACAATTAGCTAAGTGTAATAACTGATACCCTTAGAAAAAGTGTTTGATAGGAAATTGTAGTGTTTGTGTGTGTGTGTGTGTGTGTGTGTGTGTGTGTGTGTGTGTGTGAGTGTGTGTGTGTGTGTTATGTGATGAGGTGTATAGTGTGTAGTGGTGGTGGTGGCGCAATATGGTGCATTGTGGTATGGTGCGGTGTGGTGTGGTGTGGTGTGGTGTGGTGTGGTGTGGTGTGGTGTGGTATACAGTGTTGTGGTGTACTATTTGTTTTATGGAGAGAGTCATCACTTATTAAATGGAAGCCAATGTCATTACTATCATTATTATTGTTATTACTATTATCATTATTATTATCATTATTATTATTATTATTATTATTATTATTATTATTATTATTATCATCATCACCATCCGTGTCTGTGCATCGCTATACGTATGTACATACGTATAGCGATGCACAGACACGGATGGTGATGATGATGATAATAATAATAATAATAATAATAATAATAATAATAATAATAATAATGATAATAATAATGATAATAGTAATAACAATAATAATGATAGTACATTCCCTGTAGGTAATGACGTCGTTCCACCCACACACCGGAGAGGATTCGCTTGGGTGTGGCGTGGGTGTCAAAGGCAGGATTGGGGGCAGTGGGCGGGGGTGGGCGGGTGTGGTACAGGTGGCGCCAGCTAGCATGTAGGTGGACGGAGTGGCCGGTGCAGGAGCCAAAAGTGGGTGGTGTTAAGGGAAGGCGTGTAAGATGCTGTGTGGTGATTGGTTATGAAAGGCTATAGATGCACGATGGGAGGGGTTAAGGGATGTTCTACCTCCTGATTGGATGCTTAGAACGAAAAGGTGTGTATATAAGGCGGTGTGGGGAGTGTTGAAGCCTCATTCCGGTGACGGCAAGGACAAAGTGAACACCTCCGTGCCAAGTTGTCCACGTCCTCGACATCTACTCGATCTAGTGCACAGGTGAGGATCCTTATTAATCACATCTGAGACTAAGACAGACACGAACACATAGTTACAATTCATACCTATCACTCTACCTGTCATCCTATCAACTTGTTTACATAGATTTGGATGTTATTTTTCCCTCAGTCCTCTTTGACCAGCCTTCTACCCCTCACTGTGATGACCTCAACCCTGTATAGTGTTTAGTTCTACATCAGGATCAAATATTTACTTCCAGACATTATAACGAGACACTTTTCATCTCACGTCTTACTGGTTTTCTTTCTATCCTGTTTCTTTCCATCCCGTGTAAGACGCCAACAACTTATATGGAAAACATTACCATCTTGCGTCACTATAAATTAAAATGCATTCCTTGACCAACACATGTAGTACAATCACTGGCACAACGATACCTCACAACTCTAGAACAAACATTTTTTTCCTTTTAGTTTACATTACGTATAGTGACATTACGTTTTCTAACCCGTAGCTTCCTATCTCCCAGTCTCTGCTCCACGCCCCTCATCTCTCTCTCCCTATATAAACTAAGTGTAGATAAGTTGTAATTAACCAAAGCCACCTTGAGAGGCATGCACTGTGAGGCTCCTTGGCGTGGGCACCGAAAAGCGGAGGTGTGGAGGTGCCTGGCGCCGTCATACTACTAACCCACATGCCAGTACACTTATTGGCACGAGGCACCTGTATGAGGCACACAAGTAATATATTTTTTTCTCCCGTGATGTACAATATATATTAAAATGTCATTAGATATAATTATTCGTCTTTAAATGATTTACTGAGGGACATCGAACTAAAATCACTACTGTAACACTTATAATTCTTGTTGTGGGTAAAGTGACGGTAATACAGCGCGTGGAGAGTTTAAAAGTGTATTTGTTCATTATTTGCTCCTCGCCCTCTCTCTCCTCTACCGCCATCATCACCACCACCACCATCACTGACGTATTACCATTATCAATTCTGCTACTATTATCATTACTACTACTACTACTACTACTTCTACCTCTACTACTACTAATAATAATAATAATGATGATAATAATAATAATAGCAATAATAATTTTCATTTCATCTATTATACCTTCGCCTGTTTACTCCTCAGGATATGGCGTAGACTATTTCTGATCCAAAAGCTCTGATGTTGAAAATATTTATCGTATCTTATATGAGGTAGATGTGTGTGGTTAACAGGTAAACACTAATTATAAAAATACATATTTCCACCATAACAAGATTGTTCTCACTGCCACTGTTATCCCACCGCTGCAAACACAATTACTGCGTCTTTATGGATCAAAAGATTCATCAGTATAACATCACCCTTAGTTTAGCGTCATAGCACCCTTAACTTAGCGTCAGAACAGTCTCCACTTAGCGTGCCAGCCCCACTTCACACCGGGTCACCATTGAACACTGTGTTGTGATGGTGTGGTGGTGGTGTGGTCACGCGGCAGCAACAAGGAACCTTAACGCACCACGCTCGCTGCTCGCTGCTGGCTGCTCACCGCTCGCCGCTCCCCCGCCCTGCCTCGCACCGGACCATCGACCGTACTCACTCCTCACACATCTGACACTCAGACCGTATACCTTTCCAATACGTTTTACAATAAGCTGGAATTTCGAGTTAAAACGAGAACATCGAAAAGTAATGATATTTTCTTTAATACGCCATGATACATTTTTAACATGGACGGATATATTTAAAATTAAAGATAACGAAGGAGTGTAGAAAATTTTTACATGAAAACACGTCAACGTCGTTATCCAAAACATTCTAAAAAACCTATGCGATAAAATTTAGTTTCTTCGACACAAGGGTTATGTAGATCACGAAGCTGTGTAGGAATGGTGATGGAATGGTTTGTGTTGACCAGACAAGACAGGCACAGGCTGGCCACGACGCCTTACTCGACCGGCGCACCAAACAAAGCTAGGTTTGATGAGCACCGCAGCGAGGGATTTCAAAAGTCATCACCTATATGATAAGATGTTCGGTCACTATTTCCGAGTATGTGACTGTAAAAAATAAATTAATATAAAAGTAAAGACGTTAAATGTTCAAAGTATCATCCAGCGGCTTAACTAAGACTTGTTAACTTCCTTGATTGAGAGTGACATCGCCCGCCGTCATCCTAATAGAGAAGTAGCAGCGCACCCAGTCAACATTTTGCCGGTAAAGAACAGTCGCCGAACGTACGTAGCTCTTCTGAAATGAGATACAGAACAGCAATGCCAAGACGTGTGCTGAAGAAATCTCTGGGTTAACACTACCGGTTGTAAGCACCTGGCAATGGTAGGCGTGGCAGTTGAGGCGGTTCACTAGGTATCATGATTCCTTCGGGACAGCACAAGACACCTCTTTTAGCTCCTCGGTATAGCTAGTCTCCAAGTTAATGAATTTGGCTACTGTCACCTCTTCTTCCTTATGAACCAGATTATTGATGGGTGAACCTGAGAAACTCTTATGAAACCTGCGCCAGCGTGTTCAATGTTAGCAACCATCAGGCTCTTGGATTGCGGATGAAAGTATTTTACAGACTCGAATATGAATTTTATTGGTATCGATGGTCACTTGTAGTAGTAACTCATTCTCTCGTTCATCCAGATTTTCAATAACTCTTCATAGGTGTGTCAGGTTGTGTCAGTAACTTTGACTTCACCTCCGAGCAAGGCATTGTTAGATTCATAGTCGTTTATCTGCAGCTTCTCCCGGATTACTTATTTTTTGGGATACTACATCTCTCTCTCTCTCTCTCTCTCTCTCTCTCTCTCTCTCTCTCTCTCTCTCTCTCTCTCTCTCTCTCTCTCTCTCTCTCTCTCTCTCTCTCTCTCTCTTTTCTGTATCTTATAAAAAGAATGAAAGCAACATTTCTTGCCTTTAGTTTTACATGTTTCAATAATTACTCGCTCAATTATTTACAAAGTTCAGAGGGAGTGTGTGTGTGTGTGTGTGTGTGTGTGTGTGTGTGTGTGTGTGTGTGTGTGTGTGTGTGTGTGTGTGTGTGTGTGTGTGTGTGAGGGGATGATGTGTGGTGTGTGTGTGTTATGTGTGTGTGTGCGCGCGAGGTGAGGGACACATATTGAAAAACGGCATGACTGGACCGAAGAGTTTTTGGAATTTATCACCTGATCTAAGAATTGCCTAAGAATTGCCGGGAGCAGTTTCCTCCTACAAGGTGTGTGTGTGTGTGTGTGTGTGTGTGTTGTGTGTGTGTGTGTGTGTGTGTGTGTGTGTGTGTGTGTGTGTGTGTGTGTGTGTGTGTGTGCGAAAAGAGAGAGAGAGAGAGAGAGAGAGAGAGAGAGAGAGAGAGAGAGAGAGAGAGAGAGAGAGAGAGAGAGAGAGAGAGAGAGAGAGAGAGAGAGAGAGAGAGAGAGCGTGGGTGTGTGTGTGATTGAGGAATTTCAAGTCATAAGTACGTAACCAGTCCCCGCACCCACCCTCCCCCCTACTACCCCCCCTTCAGATCACCTCCAGGGGTGTTCCATTGGGCGCGGCAGAACAGCGGTAATTCCATCATTAATCGCATCACAAAATTATCACAGAAACCAAATCCCAATTACATTTAAAAGAGAAAAGAGAGGAAAAAAAAATAGTCTTCTACGAATTAAAATTTTTCCAAATATTTCTTTCTGAACGCTGGGTAATCACAGTAAATTTATTATTATTTTTTTCCCTTACTGAATATTTAATGGGATGTAAATGTGATATCAAAAGACTGTGATTCACTTTCGAGGAGTAATAATAATTTCATCAGGAAACGCAGCAGAAGCAGTGTTGCCAATTCCACCACATGACGCTCACAGCACCCACTCTTCCTTCCTTCCTTCCCGCCCCGCCCTGCCACGCCCCGCCCCGCCCCACCCCGCCCTGCCCCACCCTATCCCGCTCACGTCCGTCCCACACCGAGTCTTGTCCATAATGCAATAGATCTACTGGGACTCAACTTATGAAGCTTAATGAGACTACCTTTGTACCTGGCCGGGGGGAGAGAGAGAGAGGAGAAAGACATTTTTTTGTATATATATTCCTCATACGTGCAGTTAAACATTTCCCAAGAGTGATGAGGAGGAGGAGGAGGAGGAGGAGGAGGAGGAGGAGGAGGAGGAGGAGGAGGAGGAGGAGGAGGAGGAGGAGGTGTGAGATGAGATACGAAATATAGAAATACAAGAGAGAGAGGGACACACACACACAACAAAAGAAATAAATAAGGGCACATTAAATTGCAGTATTCCCTCAATGCACCATATGTGTATGTGCGTGCTTGTGTGCATGTGCGTGTGTGCATGTGCGTATGAATGCAACAAACAATCTCTTTATTGAACGCATTCTCGTATCTTTGTGAAAGTATAAAAGATGAAGGAAGTGTGTTGAAACCAGATGACACTTTGTTACGTTTTTGACAAGTTACCTTTAATTATACAAGGAAACAGGGACATCACCTGCTCCCTCTTCCACTCTTCCACCCCGCCTCACCCTCCACCCTCCACCCACCAACACCATGAGGGTAAATAATAACCTTCTTAACTCCGCCACCAGGTAAAGGATGCAAGGGAACTCTGCACTTCACGGATAAAAGGTTAATACGTAGTGATGATAATAAACAAAAATTATACACAGAATATACGTGATGAATGTACATAAAAGTAATTGTTAATGTATGATTTGTTGGAGTTGTGTTTATTTTTGTAGGGAATTAGTTTATCATTGCAAGGGTGTTTTTTAGTTAATTAATATTTATATCTGCAACTTTTTCCTTTATCCTACTACTACTACTACTACTACTACTACTACTACTACTACTACTACTACTAGGCGGCAATAATAATAATAATAACATGAACACTTACTGGAATACTACTTGACCTGAACTGTAAAGCATAGACTCTACCACACTACACTACACCACACTACACCCCACCCCACCACACCACACCACATCCCCTCACAATACCTAACACCAATATTACACCACCACATAACACACCTGTACTCTCAACTTATCAATGTAGCACACTGTCAATATTACATAAACAAAACGATCTTGATATTACAGGTTAAATATTATGTGTTCTCTACGCGTCGCCAAACAGAACACAAAACACTTACAGGTACGGCAGCAGCACACGCCTAGGATACGGAAAAATACGACTCACAGCTCAAGGCACGAGAACTAGGCATTAACGCGCCATTAATTACAACGATTATTACGGCGACAACGATGGATGTGTGTGTGTGTGTGTGTGTGTGTGTGTGTGTGTGTGTGTGTGTGTGTGTGTGTGTGTGTGTGTGTGTGTGTGTATGTGTGTGTGTTGGTTTACGGTTTTATAATGTGGAAGAGAGAGAGAGAGAGAAAAAAAAAAAGGGAGTGAGAGAAAAAAAGAGACAGACAGAAAAAAACCCGTCAATCATGAAAAAAAAGACAGACAGACAGACGTAGAAACACTAACACATGTATAATCTCCCGTCTCCACCCACCACCCACCACCCACCACCCACCCTCACTCCTCCACCCACCCTCTACTCACTCCGCCTTACTCCGGTACTTTCAACACGCCGGGAGCTACATCAGCGTCGCTCTAGTTACTCCGGGTTTTTTTTTTTTTTTTTTTTGTGTAACTGAAAATCTTCCCATTTATAATCTAAAAAAGAAATTCCACTCTGCTTACTTTCAATTCCTCTCTCTCTCTCTCTCTCTCTCTCTCTCTCTCTCTCTCTCTCTCTCTCTCTCTCTCTCTCTCTCTCTCTCTCTCTCTCTCTCTCTCTCTCTCTCTCTCTCTCTCTCTCTCTCTCTCTCTCTCTCTCTCCCCACTTCCTGTATTGAACTTTACTCTGAAATTACTTGCTCTTTTATAAATACAATAAAATAAAAAGGTGAACAAAAAAACAATGAAAAGATAAAAAAAAAAACACTACAGATGATGGCTGTTGTTATATCATAGTTTTTTTTCTTCCTCTCTTTCTCTCTCTCTTCTCTCTCTCTCTCTCTCTCTCTCTCTCTCTCTCTCTCTCTCTCTCTCTCTCTCTCTCTCTCTCTCTCTCTCTCTCTCTCTCTCTCTCTCTCTCTCTCTCTCTCTCTCTCTCTCTCTCTTGTGTCTCCTTTCTTCCTGCTTCAGTTCATCCTTCCTTCCAGTCCTTATCTTTTCCTTCCAGTCCTTATTTTTTCCTTCTCGTGGGTACAGCTTCCTTCCTTCCACTAGTTCTGTCCTTCTTCCTATCTTCCTCCTTCTTTCCTATCCTCCCGTCCGTCATACCTTCTTCTCTAATCCTCTATTTCCTCTTTCACTCCTAGCTTCCTTTTTTTTTTTTTTTATTTTTTTTTTTTTAGTTTTCTTAGTACTTCTCCTTATTCTCCTTCCCTTCCTTTCCTTCTTCAAGTATTTTCTTTCTTTCTCATTTGCTCACTTTTCTTTTCTCTTCTCTTTCACTACTTCCTTTTCTCCTTCCCCAAATATCTTTTTTTTTCTCTCATTTGCTCTTTTCTCTTATTATCTCCTTTCTTCCTTTCCCAAATATCTCTTTTTCTTTTTCTTTCTCATTTGCTATTTTCTCCTCTCTTTCACTACCTCCTTTTCTCCTCCCCCCCAAATATCTTTCTCTCTTTTTCTTTTGCTCTCTTTTCTCTCTCGTTATCTCCTTTCCTCCTTTCCCAAATATATCTTTCTCTTTTTTTATTTTGCTCTCTTTTCTCTCTCGTTATCTCTTTTCTTCCTTCCCAAAATATCTCTTTCTTTTTTCTTCTCATTTCCTCTCTTCTCTTCTCTCTCCCTTTACCTCCTTTCCTCCTCCTCTCATTCTATTTAGTGGCGTCGCTTTCACCCTGACTCACCCTGACTCACCGTGACTCGTGTGGTGGAACAGAGTGAGACAAAGACATTAACTAAAACAAAACAAAAACATTAATATTAAACACAGGAACGTGACATCATAAAGTATACGATGAAATAACTATGAATACTAAAACAAATGAAGCCCGTTGTTGTTGTGATGGTGCGCATGTAACCTGATCACTATTATTAAGAAGTTGTTGATGTGAGAGACAGATGTAAGGAGAGGGGGGGGGCGGGACACCTCTCTCAGTATAGGTTAATTAATTAGATGGATCACTACAGGTATTGGTGTTTTCACGTTGCTGTGACAAATAATAGATCTGTGAATTAGTAAATGGATGAGACGGAAATGATCAAGGTTGAATAGTGTTAGTTTTTTCTTATTTTCATGTGTTTTGTTGCATTTATATATATATTTTTTTATCATTAAGTTAATAAGAATAAAATTAGTGAGTAGAAAGTGCAGTCCATGTGTATGTGTGTGTGTGTGTGTGTGTGTGTGTGTGTGTGTGTGTGTGTGTGTGTGTGTGTGTGTGTGTGTGTTTGTGTGTGTGTGTGTGTGTGTGTGTGTGTGTGTGTGTGTGTGTGTGTGTGTGTGTTAGGGAGAGAAAGATATAAGTGAGTGATGGAGACAGAAGGAATATTCAATTTGTTGGTAATATAATGTACTTCTACCATCGTGAACACTGGCGTCATCGTAGTGGAGGCGCGGTGGCCGTGTGTGGCGGTGAGGTGTGGCACTGTACTGTGGGAGACTGTATCACCAGTATACACTTTATCTTTACCTTCCATCTTACTTTACAACGGAGCTACACACTATTCTCTTTACATTAGGTTCTTTCCTGACCTTCTCACCCTTTGTCAATTTCACAGATTCTCAACATTTTATCTCCCTCTTAGGCTTCCTCTCTTCTATTCATTTTTTTAATATTTTGTTTGATCCAAGAGTGGCTGTTTTGTTTCTATATCCGTAAAAAGTTTATCTGCTTCTGTTTGGTTCCGAGCCATGTTGGTGTTACTAGTAATTAATGTGACGACTCACTGGCCCATTCTGCTACTCTATTAGAATGCCATTGTTCCACTTAAGTCCCAACCTGTGATTATTTCCATCCCTTTGGCTCTTTTCTACATAGTCGCTGGCAATCCTTCTGGTCTAACTATTCAAATAATAAGCTTCGTGCAGTTCAGCTATCCTTCTCTCCTTGGCCAGACCTATGTCACAAAAACAGACGATGGGAGACTGTATCTACACTATTACGTATAAACTACACCAATCTCACTCACATTCCCTACCAACCTTTTGTATGACTTGTAATACCATCTCTCTCTGTATACCACATTCTTCTTTTTCTCCCTTGTTACACTGCTACCTGACTTTTCTTCAGTTCCTGCGGCTGTGACAACTCTGCACCAGACTTGATGACAAAGATGACGCAACAAAGACGAGCACCTGTTAATTTTTCCTCTATAACCTTGAGTCATGAGAAGCCAACACGGCGCTGCGTCAGTTAGGTGGAGGCGAAGTGTGATCATCTGACGCCAGCACAACACAACGCAAAGAAAATGTGCTGAGCGGGAATTACCAAGGACACGTACCCCCCCTCCCCCCCCCACACACACACACACGAGTTTTTTAAAGATATTCCGAGCAGCACGTTCTCTTCTTTCTTTCTTTCTTTCTTTCTATGATGGAATAATATACTAAGTAAACAAACGAGTCTTTCTTTTGTCGTACACTTTGTTCACTTCGAGATGTGTGTGTGTGTGTGTGTGTGTGTGTGTGTGTGTGTGTGTGTGTGTGTGTGTGTGTGTGTGTGTGTGTGTGTGTGTGTGTGTGTGTTCTAGTGAGCCTGAAGCGGCGCTGATCACACACATACACACACATACACACACACAGTCATTCCCTCGCTGTTAAAAGTGTACCCGAAGGTCACTCTCAATGAAGAACAAGGGAAGGTGAGAGAGGGGCGTGGTCACAGGGTCGCACCAAAACACTGTCCCACCATTAGCAGTCAAGAGAAGGAGAGACAGAGAGAGACAGAGAGACAAAGACGTGTTAATTTAATCCCGACCTAACCTGTTGTTGTGATTGATACATATAGTTTAGTATTTAGTAATAGGATGAAACCTTTGTATAGAGTGTAGGAGTGTACTTTTCTATCCCTTAAAAACATTACACTCGCCTTCCGTCCCTATCTTTAACGGGAAACCAAAGAAAAAGTCCTATTCACGCTCCTATCAATGACACTTTATACTCCTGCGTGGTGACATGACCTCGTAAGAACATTGATTAAAAAACAAAGTGTAGACAGGTCAGGTCAGGTCATTTCAGGTCACCTTGTAGCAACGTAATTTTTTATATAGTAGTTAGATCCAGTACGATTGCTATTGTCTATTCTTTCTTTGTATTTTTTGTACTTTGTTTAGATGAGAGAGAGCGTGAGAGAAAAAAAAAAAGAGAGGGAGAGAGAGAGAGGAGAATGGGAGTGAGAATAACAAAATAGCATCGCACCTAAGCATGAAAAGACGAGTGGCTTTTACTTTTACGCTGACACTGTCCACACGTAGCAACCTCTGTGTGTGTGTGTGTGTGTGTGTGTGTGTGTGTGTGTGTGTGTGTGTGTGTGTGTGTGTGTGTGTGTGTGTGTGTGTGTGCGCGTGCTGAGGTAAAGGTATCTTCATTTTCATCACAGTCACCAGTAAAAGAGGAAGAAAATGGAGCAACGAGGAAAAGAAAGGTTAAAGGGAGAGGGAGAGGAGAGGTGTGGAGGACATTAATAGGAAGATAAGCAACAGGTATGAAAGAAACAGGGAAAAAAGTGGGGAAGGAAGTGTAGTGAAGGGACGGGGGAGAGGATGGGAAGAGGATATGAAAGAATATGTCGTAGGAGTGAAATAAAGGATAGAAAAGACATGAAAAAATTTAATAAGATGGAAGACGGAGGATAGAAGAGAAGGCAGGTGGAAGGGGTGAGGGAAAGACAACACATCTTACATCTTACATATAAATAATAACATCAAATAAATGTAAAAAAGAAACACAAACCAGAATCGGCTGAGCCTGCATCTAGAAGGCAGACACTGACCACAACGCTGACTGTCT
>JAXIVD010001060.1:72901-75510 GCA_036785275.1 Cancer borealis
TTCCACTCACACCACAACTAATCCTACGAGCAAAGAACATAAGCCTGAGACACACCTAGTAGTGAATAGAGGATTGATTTAACAGAGGGAGTGACGAGTGGCATCTATCAACCTCCCTAGATTATTATGTATCACCCTTCTTTAGGTGTTCCTTAGGGTATGTTATGATCCTTTACCAGTGCTGTGTGGGGGCTCTAGGGATGCTGGGTGTCTCTACGGTGCTCCCCTCCTGACTCACTGAACACCTCTGAGGCTTGGTGTGTTGTGAATGAGTGGTGGTATATATAGTACATTGTCTTGTGTGATACCTTTCTGAAGCCTTCTTGTGGTGATTCCGTGATTTGTGATAGTGGTTGATGTGATGGTGATATTGATGCGTCTTTTTTTTTTTTTTTTTTTTTTTTTACATTTAAAAGGTACTGGCTAAGGGACAATAAAAATACGAATAAAAAATCCCGCTTGTCGCCAGATCATGTTATTAGAAGCCAGTCAATTGATTATTAACTTATTATCAACTGGTACTATCTTGCTTGTTGTTTGACTTATATATCAGACTTTCTAAAGCGATTACCTGGTTCTATTTTTGATACAGCAGGAACCAGTTTAAAGGATATAGTGTTATGTTATAACTAGCATTACTATATTTACCAAACTAATGTGCATCTCACCAGGTATATTTCTAGTGTTACCTGTAGGAGACCATCACTAACCCACTAACCCACTAACCCATACCATTATAACTATCCATTAACCAGTATGATGTTAAGCCGCTAACCCACAGCCACGGGACGAAACTGCGCGCCATCTATCAACCATTACTGCAATCTAACTCCTTTCCTTCCTTTCCTTTCACCTTTCACCACCAGGATGGACGAACGGGAGGAAAAGGTCTGACCCCGCCGCGGTTGTGGGTATTGGCAGCGGGAGGCGTGCGGGCGTGGGCGTGGACTTAGTGCCAGAGTCCCGCCGTAGCCTACCACAACTCACCACCACCCACCGCTCCCTGCCCCGGGTGAGAGAGAGAGAGAGAGAGAGAGAGAGAGAGAGAGAGAGAGAGAGAGAGAGAGGAGAGAGAGAGTAAAAAAGAGTGACATAGATAGATAGATAGATAGATAGAGAGAGAGAAAATAAAGAGAGTAAAAAGAAAAAGAAAGTGACAGATATATAGATAAAGATAGAGTAAAGAGAGAGAGAGAGAGAGAGAGAGAGAGAGAGAGAGAGAGAGAGAGAGAGAGAGAGAGAGAGAGAGAGAGAGAGAGAGAGAGAGAGAGAGAGAGAGAGAGAGAGAGAGAGATATTATTCCTAACCTCTTCTATTCCTAGGACGTTGAGGAGCGGCTGAGAGCGGTCGAGGCAGGCTTGAGCGCTTTACTTCGTGTGGCCCAGAACCCCGCGGCAGCAGCAGTAGCAGGGGAACAAGACTACTACGCACAAAACTAACACAAAACTAACACAACACAACACAACCCACCACCACCACCACCACCACCACCACCACACCACACCCACAACGGTCCCCAAGTCACCCCTACACCACCAGCCACCCCACCCACCACACCCGTATCCTCCTAATCTCCCAACTACCACCCTCTCCCCCCTGATACCTGGTGGTGTGGAGTGAGGCGTGGAATGGGAGGTGCAATGTGACGGTGTTGTGTGTAACGCGTCACTCCTCATCCATCTTTGGGAGAATTATAAGTTGATATTATGTCTGGACGGTAATAAAAGGAAAAAATTAACTCTGTCTATTATCCTTCTAACCAAACCTAACCTACCCCAAGACTACTGACGGGTAAGACTGAGGTAAGTGGTCACCTAACAACACATCAGCACCTCAATACTCTATCATCATCATCATCATCATCATCATCATCATCATCATCATCATCATCATCACCACCACCACCACCACCACCACACTCCATCACCAGTACGTAAACATTTCAAGGCAACATTTCATTTACCTTCACCGATCAATACAGTCAGTCAGTCAGTCAGTCACTACAGTCATGACAACTTAAGAATCAAACAAAGTACTTATCTAGGACAAGAAAAAAGAAAACACACAAAAAAAAATTATCTTAAGAAAAATAAAATAAAAACAGCGAAGGATCAAGGAATGCAGGTCAGTCTAGGTCACGCCATCACTGCATAGGAAGGATGAAGAATTTAGAGTTAAAATAAAAACTGAAAAAAAAAAGGGAGTGAGAGTGAGAGGTCAAAAAGATAGAAGGAAGAGGAAGGGTGGAGAGAGAATAATTTTGAGTATTACAGAAAATCAGGATTGGAACTGTAACCTAACTTACTGTAACCTACCCTAACCTAATAAAATCAGAACAAAAGAGAGTGAGAAGTCAAAAAGATAAAAAAAAGGATGGAGAGAGAATAACTTTGATGAATACAGAAAGTCACGATTGGAACTGTAACCTAACCTAACCTACTGCAATCTACTGTAACCTAACCTAACCTAACCTAACCAAACCTAAATCCTTAAACACATCCTTATAGTGATCCTACTCTTCCTCATCTCACCTTCCCATCCCGTCCTTCTAGCCTCCCTCCCACACAGTCTGTTTCTGTCCGTGTGTGTGAGTGTTTAATTAATCTTCC
>JAXIVD010001060.1:75710-83210 GCA_036785275.1 Cancer borealis
AGTTATGGCTTAAGGAAAGGAAGGAAGGAAACAAAGCAAGGATGAATAAGGAAAGATGAAAAGAAAATGGAAGGATGAGATAGAAGTATAAAATGAGACTCAATAGAAAGAAATCAATTAAATGAAAAATGACTCCAAGAACACACAACACAGTACATATTGAGGGTTTTTTTTCATTTTTGTTCACTGATTCCCCATGATTACCTAAGCTTTAAATTACCTATAAGCTCTTAACAACATCTTTCCGTGCGGCCCGAAGCTCTAGTAGGCTTAGTTATAATCAACAACAGTTTAGGTTTTCTGGCACAACTAACAATCAAGCCTCAATTTGTGTATCGTATGAAACCTTACAAACTTTTCCTGATCATAAACAAATCCTAAACATTCAACATACATACATTTTATAAAGGTTTTCATTTTGTAGTTTTATTTAGTGGATATTTCTTGATTTTTTCTTTTCTTTTCTTTTTCTATATTCACCATTAGAGTAGATTATTCTTTCTTTTTCTTCAAATGTGTCTCTTCTTAGCTAGTAGTTTTTTGAGTTTGCATCGTTAACATTACTCCACAAATGAAGGATATAACATGTATTTCGTGTCACCATACAAGTAGGTCACCGTCACAAGCGGGATTTTTTTTATTTACCTTTTTTTGCTGTCCCTTAGCCTATACCCTTTTAATTAATGGAGAGAGAAAAAAACTTTCCTCAGCTGGGTATTCAAAGTTCTTAAGTGTAACAACAGTAAACACCTCCATGTATTTCTGACTTACTCTTATGTGTTGCTTTAATTAATAGTCTCACTTCTAATTGGCTTTCAAGATATTAAACAAAAAGCTTAGAAATTATTAACTAAAACGAGGAGTAAATTTGTTGTTCTGTGTAATAATTAAAGGAAAAAAATTATACGTATTATGAATTTTTTAATTATTAACATTTATTCACTGTATTTTGTATTATTTTTTGTATCATCTTTTCGCTCGCTTTTCCTTGTTGACCTTCAGTATAAACGCTTTTCCTCCCTCCTTCCCTCCCTCCCTGCCTCCTTCCCTCCCTCCTTGTCTCCCTTGTTTCTTCTATTCTCTCCTCCCTCCCTCCCTCCCTCCCTCCCTCCCTCATGTTAATTAACCTTCTTCTCTCCCTGTCTTCTTCCTTCCCTGCTAATGCTTTCATTGTGAAGCGTAATTACCTCACTGTTCTTGTATCTTGATGAGGAAGCGAAGCAGAACACACACACACACACACACACACACACACACACACACACACACACACACACACACACACACACACACCTTATCACCAGCCTTATCTCCCACCAAACACAAGGCACTGAAGGTTATCTCAGTGACCTTGAATACTCTACAAAGGTCAGGAATAAGGTCACGTAACAACATCTCCCCTAAAACACCTTTCAGCGACGTGCCTTTGCAATGACCTAGTATATAGTGGTGGTGGTGGTGGTGATGGTGGTGGTGGTGGTGGTGGTGGTGGTGGTGGTGGTGGTGGTGGGGGTTGCATCGATATATTAACAAACATAAAAACTTTCCTACAAACGTTACAATTATGTGTGTGAACTTCAACGTTTCTTGCTGGTCCTCTTCCTTGCCTCCTGTTGCCTTTAAGATCAAAACATTCCCACACACACAATACTCTCAGGTTAACTCAAGATAAGAAATGGTTTAGTCTCGTCTCCCTCTGGTGTTTGCATGTCAATTAACTAGAAACATGTTGAAATACTTGCCTAAAGGTGTATCTGTGCATAAAAGTAAAGGAATTATTAGTGGGAAAAGACTTTAATGCATTTTCCTTTTTTTATTTTTTTAAAGTTTACTATGAATTTTTTTCTTTTCGTGTTATTTTTTAAAAGATTTTTTTTTTCTGTTCACACATCAATACTTTTTTGAAATTTTTAAACTCGTGATTATTTTTCGCACTGCTGTCGACTTATCAATATTTCTTTTGTTGGATTTAAAACTACTCAGATTTGTTGTATTAATGACTTTTTGGAAAAATTTTAACTCCTGTATTTTGTTTCGTATACTTTTTAAACATCTGTATCTTTTTTTTAATATACAACTGAAATTCTTTACACAAACATAATTTCCATTGTTATTTATCCCCGCCGCTTCCTCTCCCATTATCCTATTCCCCTTACCCTAACATATCCTCCTTTCTCTTCTCCTTCCAGCCTGTGCTATCATAAATATAACAATTACTCGCCACTGTCCCAATAACTCTGATCTCCAAATCTGCCCAAATCTCTTACGGTCCAGAGACTTGTTATGGACTTTTGGTTATGACGAAACTTAGAAAACTAAGAGAGAGAGAGAGAGAGAGAGAGAGAGAGAGAGAGAGAGAGAGAGAGAGAGAGAGAGAGAGAGAGAGAGAGAGAGAGAGAGAGAGAGAGAGATAATTAAGTTTTTTCTCTTTTTCTCTCTATTTTACCTAAGTTCAATAGTCTTATGATCCGGGATTAATTAGATAAATAAATAAACAAAGTATAAATTCACTAAAGTATACATAGCTATTAGGCCAACGGTATTCTCGTCATGTATAAAATAATAACAATAATAATAATAATAATAATAATAATAATAATAACAAACAATAAGTGAGTCTCCCATAAAACCACATGTATATTATAACGTTACATACCCCATTTTCTTCACATCACATCAGGAGCATTTTTCAATCCCAATGGCATGCGTGTGAACTGAAATCCATTAGTAAGGCGATTCAATACCAAGCTTCAAGTGATCGTGAGGAGTGTGCTGGGTCCTTGTGGCGCCTCAGGTCTGGGTCACCAGCTCCCTGAGGCGTGATGCAACCGGTGACATCATAGCCAGTATCCGGGTTCCTACGTACATGTGTGTGTGTGCATGTGTGTGTTAGGTAGTGAAGGAGAGTGAAAGTTTGCGTGGGTGTGTAGGTGTGTATGAGCAGGCGGCGTCTTGGCTCTACCTTCCCTCCCTCCTTCCTTCCCTTCCCTCCTTCCTTCCCTCCCTTCCCTCCCTCCTTCCTTCCCTTCTTTTTTTCTTTACCTCCCTCCTTCACTCTTGTAATCCTTAGCTCTCCGTACCTTCCTCCATTTCTTTCCTTCCGTATTCCTTCCGCCCTTACCTCTCTTTCTCTCTCTTTCCTTCCATCCTTACCTACCTCACCTTCCTCCCTCCTTACCTCCCTCCTTCCTATTCCTTCTTCCCTCAATGACTTCCTTTCTCCCTCCTCTTCCCCTCCATCTTTTTCTCTCGTCATGTGTGTGTGTGTGTGTGTATGTGTGTGTGTGTGTGTGTGTGTGTGTGTGTGTGTGTGTGTGTGTGTGTGTGTGTGTGTGTGTGTGTTTGTGTGTGTGTGTTTATGCTCCATTTTCTATTTGCAGTTCGCGTAATCATTATCTTCGCTCTTCCTTTCACTTTCCTTTCATTTTCACAAACACTCAAATCTTCACTCCTTCCTCTTCTACCTCTTCTTTACATCTTCATTCATCATCAACCTTTCCTTTCTTCTATATACAACTAATTACTACATTCTTTTTACCTGCTGTGACCTAATTTAGATTAATACATACACGTTCTTATTCTATCTTTTTAATTATATAGACAAGCTTAACCTTCGCCTTCCATTGCTCTTCTTTTCCTTTCACTTTTGTTATTACGTTTTTGTGCGTAATCTCCCTCCCTCGATTACGTAAACCGGACCTTGTGAATGAGCTTTTGACCAAACCGGATGCACACACTTGTTGAAGTCAGTTACCTGTTCTAGTTACGTGGCGGTGTGAGAACGAGGCAGGTTCGGTTATCAGGATCTCGACTCAGTGAAGCTTTAAAGTTAGTGAAGCTTTTATCTCGCTGTATTGTGTTCGTAAAAAAGATGTAAGTAATTTCTTCCCTTGAGCTACTTGCATATCGAATCTATATCTTCATTTATTTATATTTTATTTGTTATTTACATTTTATTTATTTTATTTTTCCTCTTAACTTGGAATTAGGACACCAAGTAAACATTATATATTTTGTTAGTGACCTCAAGAAGTATTAGACTTTTATATACCGTGTGTGTGTGTGTGTGTGTGTGTGTGTGTGTGTGTGTGTGTGTGTGTGTGTGTGTGTGTGTGTGTGACTCATAGGGAATTCATAATGGGTATAGTAATGGTGGTAATTAGAGTTGCAATAATGGTGGTAATTAAAGTAATAATGACATTGTACCAACGTGATCCTGACATTGAAGAGGCTTATGTGTTGGATTATTCTGTTTATTTATTTATTTACTTATATATTGTTCATTACTTTCTTTCTCATTATATTTTTTCTTTTACTATTACTACTACTACATCTTCTTTTTTCTATCTTTTTCTTTTCCTCCTTCATCTTTTTTTTTTCTTTATCTTCATCTTCTCCTTCTTCTCCTTCTCCTTCTCCTTCTCCTTCTCCTTCTCCTTCTCCTTCTCCTTCTTCTTCTTCTCCTCCCTTCTTTTCTTCCCCTTCTTTTCCTTTTATCACTGCCACGTCGGCCTGTTGGTCTAGGGGTATGATTCTCGCTTAGGGTGCGAGAGGTCCCGGGTTCGAATCCCGGACAGACCCTTAGTGTGTTTACAGGAGTTGCCTTGTGTGGGTCAATTGGCATCTTGTAGTCTCCTTATTTTCTTGTGTTTTTATATACTTTCGATTTTCATCCCAAGTTTTCTCCTAAGGATTGTAAAATTTTCTGGACGTGTGTGTGTGTGTGTGTGTGTGTGTGTGTGTGTGTGTGTGTGTGTGTGTGTGTGTGTGTGTGCGTGTGCGTGCGTGCGAGCTTTAAGTAAACCTGCAAAGTTGCGTATCTAAGTCGAATTTAATAATAAGTTCACCAAATTTAATTAATACCACTTCATAATCATATTCTATCGTACCCTCCCTCCCTGCCCCCCTCCCTGCCCCTCCCTTCCCCCCTCCCTCACATCTCTCCCTCCTCCAAACCTGAGTGCGAGTGAAAGTTCCCGGATGTGTGAGTGCATTGTGGGCGTGAGGCGACCCACGCCCTCCACCCTGAAGTGTTAGATACAACCTCATGTTTCTTGACGCTGCGACGCTGTGGTCTCCTGGTCTTTACTTGTCTTTAATTGTTTTCACGCTACATGTCATTCACCTCTCTTTTTATATACGCAGATTGTTCCTCTTTCTCCTCTTTTGTTTTTTATCTCGTTTTCTTTACGGTATTACATTTGTTTTTATTGTTGTTTTTTATTTTACTTTTTTGTTTTTTAATGAAAGTAATTTTTTTTATTCATATGTTGCTGATAGTATTTTATTTTCATTTTTTTTGCTTGTTTTGTTTCTTGCTTAAATTAGGTTGAGCTGTACTTTTTTTTTTATGTGTGCGTGTTTGCGTGCGTGCGTGCGTGCGTGTGTGTGTGTGTGTGTGTGTGTGTGTGTGTGTGTGTGTGTGTGTGTGTGTGTGTGTGTGTGTGCGTGCGTGCGTGCGTGCGTTCAATACTGTGTTCTATTTCAGATCAATAGCTTCCTTTGCTTTGGATCATTACTTAAGGAAGCGTTGAAAGTCTTGACGGAGGCGTGGCGTTTGTGTATACATGTGTGTGTGTGTGTGTGTGTGTGTGTGTGTGTGTGTGTGTGTGTGTGTGTGTGTGTGTGTGTGTGTGTCTTAGCTAACAATCACACGCCTGTCTGTAGGGCGGTCAAGGCTAGTTGCTGGGAATCCTGAAGGTGCCTCCCCACTCTTACCTTTCACCACCCGGCTCCTGAAGGCGGTGGGGTGGGCGGGGGGGGGGGTGTGGGGGTGCGGAGGGACGGGGCAGGCCAGGGTGTGACCTACTGATCCACGTGACCCGCTTTAAGACCCTAAAAGGATGAAATGGGGCATGGCATGGAAGGTCACACTGGCTGGAAGGATGGAACTGTGTTGGTTCAATGGACTTCCAAGAATTTTTTACTATTACTACTACTACTACTACTACTACTACTACTACTGTTTGATGTTGACTTCTGGTTCCCCTCTGCGATACACACATAACATCACCTACGTAGTGTTACCTGGGGGTGTTGATGTTGAGTTCCTTGTTTAATAGTGATGTTGTGGCTCCTCCGTGTGTGTTAATGTGTTGTTGTTGATGTGAAGTGTTTTAGGTGTATCTGTTGATGTTGTGATTTGTTTGTTTGTTATTGTTGTTGTTATTGATGTTGTGTAATTGTATGAATATTACACACTAAAATAAGCATCACAGAAAAGAAGAAAAAAAAACTCACTGATTTTATTACTATAGAAAACTTAAATAAATTGACTGAAAGTTTATTAATTAACAAAATATATAGAAAGAAGTTCGCTGGTTACATAATTATTGGATAACTAACATAACCTCGTTCACTGATGAGATAACAAATGAAACACAGTGTTGAGGGAGTAAGGTTTGACGCCGCAGTGACACCAACACCTCAACACGCCTGTCTGTAACCCTTTCTTAGAGACCTACTTCTTACCATTAGTTTAAATAGCACGTTTCTTCTCTCTCTCTCTCTCTCTCTTGGCCTCAATCACTCCTGCTATCCATGTATGCAAGGAACGTAACGCTTGGTTTTTCCCATCTGCATCTTGTTACCTCAAGCAAGTTTTTTGTTCTTTTCTTTCGTAAATCATTCACTCACCCCAACGCCAACACTTCACTACTACTACTACTACTACTACTACTACTACTACTACTACTACTACTACTGGTTGTCATTTCTAAAAACAGGTTTCCTCTCCTGCTTTCCAGAATCCGTCTTAGATTAAATATTCCTTTACTTTAAAAAAAAATGTATAATTTCTTTTTGCTTCATATTACGTCTTTCCATCGTTCAAAAAAACATTTCCTCTCATTTTCCGTACATGAATCCAATTTTACATATATTCCCTTAACTAAAACATTACTATTCAACTCCTTAACACACTAACACGACCACAGCTAACTACTACACTACCAACCACAACTAACCATCACTAAGAACACCACTGGCACCAACAGGAGAGGTGGCAGTGTGGCTATGTTCTCGCTATGACCTCGCTGCCTCGGCGCCAAGTAAAGAGAATCGCATTGCAACGTCCCTTCTCCCTCGGTAATCCCAGAGGCAGACGTGACCCACTGGCTTCACCAATCACGGGGAGGCCACCAGCACCCCAGCGGAGGGAAGGAGAGAGGGAGAGAAGGAGGGAGGGAGAGGAGGGAGGAAGTTCCGGGAAGATTGCATTTTATTTTTTATTTTTTTATCTATATCATTAACCGTTGGTGGACTTGCCTCGCCTGTTATTTGGCGAATGTTTTCAGATTTTATAGTGACGCCTCAAATGTTTAGGTTCTCTCTTGACTATGTTGAGAACGAGCGAGGCTAATCACTGCTATAGCCTCAGACGCATATAAACGTTGTTAGTCCCGTCTGAGGACTGAGGACAGTATGGCAGCAATTTGGGTAGTCTTTGGCCACTCGGCGGTGATATCAAAGAATGAAAAGTGGTCAGTGTATAACGGGGAT
>JAXIVD010001060.1:88210-103800 GCA_036785275.1 Cancer borealis
TGTGTGTGTGTGTGTGTGTGTGTGTGTGTGTGTGTGTGTGTGTGTGTGTGTGTGTGTGTGTGTGTGTGTGTGTGTGTGTGTGTGTGTGTGTTATCTCATGCGTCACTCTACTCTTTGACCAGTTTTTTGCCAATTCTGACCTCATCTCTGGTATTACGTGACCCCAACACTGCGCAAGTCTCTGACCTTTCCCTCTCCACCCACTCTGACCGCCCCGTCCTTTTTCGCCTCGCCCCGCCTTGCCCCGCTTATTATATCACTTGAAATAATCACACTGGACCCATAAAATAATCCTTATCAGTATAATTACCATCATTAAGAATACGTTTACAACCTTTCACCTAGTCAGAAATTTGGACACTGTAATCCCAACGTCAGCTTATGTATATTAAAACGTATGAATATTAATATGAATACTTTATGATTCTTATTTGGTGAGAGATTGTGTTTTGTAGTTTGTTTGTTTGTTTTGTTTTTTGTTTTATTTTTAGTTATCCTTTCACCTCCCGTCTTCTCTTCTCCATAACTCCCGCCCACACGCCTTCCTCTCCCTCGCTGCCCGCCCAAAAAGGGGTGAAACCGAGCCGTGAAAGTGGTGCCCCCGGTCAGGTTGGTGCCAGCTACATGACGCATTGAGGGAGGAAGGGAAGGGGAAGGAAATTATTAACAACTAGAAAAAAAAATTTAAATACATTAGACGCGTTTATATTATTTTGTTTTATATCTATTTTTTTTTTTCTTGTTTTGCGATTCACTCTTTTTTTTTCTTTCTTTTCTCTTCCTCTTGATATTCTTGTTTTTATCCGTTTCCTCCTTTGTCTTCTTAATCTTACTTCTTTTTATTTTTTTTTATTCTTATCTCTATTTTTTCTCCTCCTCCTCCTCCTCCTCCTCCTCCTCCTCCTCCTCCTCCTCCTCCTCATCCTCCTACTCCTTACATCAGCATCGCCTTTACCGTGTCAGGTGAAAGTCGCATGACCAACCTGCCCCCCGCCCCCCCTTCCCACACTGCCTGCCTTCTTCACCTACGCCTCCTTCACTCACACCGTCAATTGTTTCCTATGTTGCGGCTCTTCTCTTTACCTTGTCATGCGTAGAAGTAGAAGTAGAAGTAGAAAAGAAGTAGTAGTAGTAGTAATAATAGTAGGAGTAGTAGTTGTTGTTGTTGTAAGTGTTG
Source organism: Cancer borealis (assembly GCA_036785275.1). Classification (NCBI taxonomy): domain Eukaryota; kingdom Metazoa; phylum Arthropoda; class Malacostraca; order Decapoda; family Cancridae; genus Cancer; species Cancer borealis. The sequence continues at coordinate 89,388 of JAXIVD010001060.1, forward strand.
TTGGTCTCTGTCGTTACTTTCACCTACGGGCGGCCGCGTGTGGGCGTGTATAATGTTCCCTGCCTCGTGAAAGGTTGGTGCCAGGTCTAGTCTTGCACCCCGCCGCCCACGTCACCCACGCCCTCATGACTCTCACTCCTGTTGGTCCAGATTCCGTCTCACTCATGTTTATCATAAAGACTTACACTGAATGAGGTCATACTTGAGTGCATTCCTGGTACTCGTGCAGCCCTCTCGTGTGTTCTCCAGGGTTGTACGACTCGGAAAGTGTGAATCATTGGTTCAGTTTATATATTTTCACCTGATTCACTGATGTTTGGTGTCTGCCTGGCGCTCGTAGGATGTAGGATGTCATGGACGTAGTGAAGGAGTTGATGGTTGAGTGGTTGTAGTCCTGTGTTTGCATCGTGTGTGTTTGTGTTCCTGCAGCACAATGAGGCGCCTCCTGCTGGTGGCGATGGTGGCGACGGTGTCCTGGGGCGCTGCGCAGAAAAGAAACGAGTGGTCTTGGGGAGATGACGGCGAGGAAGCCAAGCCCGAGGAAGCCAAGCCCGAGGAGGCCAAGAAGGTCTCTGGAAGATCCGCTTCATTACATGACGGTGGCAACCCTCCCGCCTCCACCATCAATAGATTCAGCGTAGTGGTGCCGCCTCACCTCGGACCAGCCCCTGGCCCTCACGGGAACCTGGGACATCACTTCACCCCCAGCCCTGGGCATCAGCTAGGAGGCGGCCCTGGGCATCAGCTAGGAGGCGGCCCTGGGCATCAGCTAGGAGGCGGTCCTGGGCATCAGCTAGGAGGCGGCCCTGGGCATCAGCTAGGAGGCGGCCCTGGGCATCAGCTAGGAGGCGGCCCTGGGCATCAGCTAGGAGGCGGCCCTGCTCTTCACTTCGCCGGTGGCCCTGCTCCTCACTTTGCCGGTGGCCCTGGGCATCATTTCGCTGGTGGTCCTGCTCCTCACTTGGCCGGCGGTCCTGCTCCTCACTTGGCCGGTGGTCCTGCTCCTCACCTCGGGGGTCACCCCTCCGTGGCCCCAGTGGTGACGGGACATCAGCAGCGTGGAGAGGACAGGAGCTTGGTGGTGGGACACAGGGATGGCAAGTCTGAGGGCAGGTTCATCAAGGAAAAACTGTGTGAATTTGGTCTGGCTTATGATGTGAGTACATTATATATATATATATATATATATATATATATATATATATATATATATATATATATATATATATATATATATAAGAGAGAGAGAAGAGAGAGAGAGAGAGAGAGAGAGAGAGAGAGAGAGAGAGAGAGAGAGAGAGAGAGAGAGAGAGAGAGAGACTGACTTTGTATTTTCATTGTAATACATTTGTATGTTTGTCCTGCCTCCATCAGTATGAACCCAAACACAGTTCCTCCCAGCGCCTGGCCGCCACATGGTGTGTTAATGTCCCATTCCTCCCGTGCAGTGCCACAAAGGACACAAAGGGTACGGCAAGGGCGGCTACAGTCACCACGACATCTCGTACGTGCAGCCCGTGCAGGTGGTGGCCATCGGGGGTCCCGTCGCGGCGATACCCCTCGACCCCTACGCACACAAGGGCAAGGGGCATGGCGTGCCCATCACCTACCCTGCTGCTGCCCCCCCTGTATACCACCCCCCTCCTATACAGCCTTCCTACGGACCTCCCCCTCCCCCCACCTACCAGGGCTACGGTCACCATGACACGGGCTTGGTGAGTCACGTGCACACTCACCAGCACGTGTACGATCCCTACTCCGGGGTGGGAGGCAGCTACGGTAAGGACAACTCCTACGGCAGCACCTCCCCCCACGATGCCATCGATAAGTTCGGTGGAGGATTAGGACCCATCCCGCAACCATTACCCTTCTCCTCCGGCGGCCCATTCCACTCCGGAGGGAATTCCTTCTCCTCCGGCGGGAATTCCTTCTCCTCCGGCGGGAATTCCTTCTCCTCCGGCGGGAAACCCTTCTCCTCCGGCGGGAATTCCTTCCACTCGGGCGGGAATTCCTTCTCCTCCTCGCCCTTCCTGAACGACTGTCAGTGCGTGGAGATTCGCTTCTGTCCCCTCGGTGACGTCATTCCCAGGAGCAACGACTTCCTGTCCCACATCACCGCGCGGAACAAACGGACGAACACACTCTCCACTGACGGCGAGGACGACGAGGCGGTGACGGCCTCCGAGGGCAGCGAGGCGGCGGTGAAGAAGGCGGAGGAGGATGACAAGGCGTCAAGGCGGAGGCGGGACACAGTGATCTTCGAGGACAAAGAAAGGCCCAACCGAGACACAATGGTGTTCAGGGAGTCCTTCAGCGGCGTAGGACTCCAAGGCCCCGCCCACTCCAACAGCAGACAAGGGGTGAGTCAGGGCCCGACGCCATTCATGTTCCGTGGGACTAAGGCTGTTCATCTCTCACCTCAGTGTACATGGCAGAGTAATACACACACACACACACACACACACACACACACACACACACACACACACACACACACACACACACACACACACACACACACACACACACGCCAACTGTCTCATGGAATTACGTATCTTTTTTTTTTTTTTTTTTTTTTTTTTTTAGCTTCACAAAGACTGTCTTCTCATTTTCGTCATTTGATTTATTTCCAAATCATTCATCCGTTCATCGACAAGTCAGTAATAGTGTTCTGTTTCCCTTTAGTTCCACAGTGGCTCTTCACCGTGTGGCTTCGGTCGTGTGTGTTGCCGCAGTCCTGTCTTCCGTCGGCAGCGCGCCATCAGCACCTGCGGCAGGAAAAGTAACTCGGTCAGCTCCTTAGGCCGCGTCAAGACCAACAGTTTCAAGCAGGGAGACACGGAATTCGGCGAGTACCCTTGGCACGGCGCTATCCTGAGGCGCGACGGGGGGGAGAACGTGTATGTGTGTGGCGGGGCACTCATCGACTCCCGCCACCTGCTCACCGCCGCCCACTGCATCACCGGGTAAGAGTGTGGGCTGGGGCTGGGAGTGGGCGGGGTATATATGCCCCTCACACTGTTATGAGGAAGTAAAGATTTGCTGCAGGGGTACTAGGAATGGTGCCACACTGCCACTCACTCATCAACATTAGGAATTATCAGAGTGTTGTAGTCATAGTTATTGATAGAGAAGATAACACGACCTGCGATATCATAAAATAACTTGACAAAAATAATTCCTACATGACATTTTTCTCTTTTTGTTCAGCCTGAAGGCGCATGAACTGAAGGTCCGTATGGGTGAATGGGACGTCAGCGGTAAGACAGAGTTCTACAAACACTCCGACACCAACGTGGCTGGCCTCTACTCCCACCCTGACTTCTACGCCGGCAACCTGCAGAACGACGTCGCTATCGTCAAACTGCAGACCCCCGTTGACGTGGTGTCCAAGTAAGTGACGTGCACTGCCCTCGTCCCTCCGGCATGCTGGAAACACGTGCACTGAAGGAAAGTATTGAGTTGAGTGTTGTGTCCTCACCTCCATGTTCCCTCGGCAGCCCACACATATCCCCCGTCTGCCTGCCGGACCGCTTCGCCACCTACTCCCGCCAACGGTGCTTCGTCTCAGGCTGGGGCAAGGACGCGTTTGGTGGTCGAGGCAACTTCCAGAGCCAGCTGAAGGAAGTGGATCTGCCAATAGTGGACCGTAGGACGTGCCAGACTGCCTTCCAACGGACCAAGCTGGGCAAGCAGTTCTCTCTTCACGACGGCATGATCTGTGCCGGCGGGGAGCAGGGCAAGGACGCCTGTGAGGTATGTGCGTGCGTGTGTGTGCATGTGTGTGTATGTATGTGTGTGTTGGGGAGGGAGAGAGGGAGGGAGAGCAATAATAGGGAGGTGAAAGGCTTAGATAAGCTTTACAACCCAAAGTATAATCATTACGTTCATGTATTACCAACCATCCACCATCACGACTCTCCCACACTTGAACAGCACCCAGCCAGGCCTTTACAAACAATTCTTCATCTGCATCACTATTACATCCACATCACTAACATCTCTTCTCTCCCCAGGGTGACGGAGGCAGCCCACTGGTGTGTCAGGGCTCGGACGGCAGTGTTGAGCTGGCTGGCATCGTGTCTTGGGGCTTGGGATGTGGTGAGCGAGGCATCCCGGGAGTCTACAGCAACGTGCCTTACTACATAGACTGGATCAGCTCCATCACCAAAACTTAAACATCGACCATTACTTCTTCAGGTGCCCGACGAAGGAGTGACTTACTTGGTTAGTGTTGGTAGAGTGTTCCGTCGTGGCCATCCCAAACGACCCTTCGGAGCCCTTAGTAGTGTAGACGGAGAAGTAGAGTAGTTGTAGATGGGCAGAAGTAGACAGTTAGTAGTTAATGTTGAATCAGGAGAGATATGTACTGTACTGTTGAGCTACTGTACTGTGTTTGTGTGTGTGTGTGTGTGTGTGTGTGTGTGTGTGTGTGTGTGTGTGTGTGTGTGTGTGTGTTTGTGTGTTTGTGTTTAGTGATGTGAGTGAGCATTTCATTTTTGGCTTTATTTATTTGGGCAACTTTTCGTTCAGATTTTGAGACCAATTCGTACTGCATTTGACGTCCCTTCCTTAAAAGAATTGTGTGGTGTTTCCCTTTTTCCTTTGTTTTTTTTTATCTTACGTTACGTCTAGATTCCCTGTATGATACTATTAGTCTATTCCCTTCACGTGTTAGAGAACTTACCACTATTGTTATTTGTTGATCGGGTGTAAGTGTAAACTAGTGTACCAAAGCTTTAGAAAATAGGCCTATATATTGGATTTTATTTTTGTTGTGTGTTTTTTCAATTTGTTATATTTTCTTACTTAACATGTTAGTTTGTTCTCTCTACTGGGTTGGCTGCTGACTTTCCTCACTCTGTAGCTCAGCGAGGTGTGTGTAGTCAGCCTGTTGGTGCCGTTTGCTTTTAAGTTATTGTGTAAATTAGACTCATCTTAGTTGTTCCTGTCAGCCGTGTAGGAGCCAAATCTGTACAAAACACGTATAGTAAAGGAACAATAACATAACATAACACGTTTTATGATATATATGTGACAATGGTTTCATGTTAGAAAAATATATCTTTTATTTTATTTTATTGTTTTGTGTATTTTTATTGTATTTTTTTTTTTTTGTCTGCATGAAGCCGTGTTAGCAAAAGAATACTAACGTTCCCCTAATGTCCACTAGATAAAAAAAAATATGTATAAAAAAAAAGAAACTGAAATTATATTGTTGCTGTAAATAAAATTAACAGTTGTAAAAGTTTTAAAAAAATATCTGACCTCCTACAGAACCTTCCTATGTAGCACTATTTTTTATGTAGCTACACAATGGATTTATTACTTATACCACAGCTGCTACACCCTTAATACCACAACTGCTACACACTTAATACGCACATCACTCATACTACGCCCATCTCCCTTCATTTGTTTTCACTACAAGACATAGTTATTCATTCTACAACCACATCTTATTAATCGTCATGGAGGAACTCAAATTATTCACTTTACAGCCATCACGCTTCACATTATTCATTCTACATTACTTATACATCATGTTCTCTTCCTTTTTTTTATCTATTAATTACTGGTATAGACGATTTATCTTAGCTTTTGAATTTCCCGCGTTACTAATTTTACTATTGCTAACATTATTGTGTGCCTCAGTCCTGTGTTAAGTCCGCGCGAATAGGTGGTCATTCAGGCGGTAGATGGCGTTGTGATCATTGATAGTTAGCGTCACTTAGCGGCGCTGCAGTAAGTCAGTATCGTTAGAGAGCCAGAGTGAAGCAGTACTCGTGTGTGACTAACTGACTGATTTACTGACTGACTTACCTACCACTAGAAGCCTGATTAATGGGAGTAACTCAATTTAATGGTAAGTTATAAATATCGATAGAAGAGAGAAATGGTTGATGTTGTTAGTGGTGATGATGGTGATGAGGAGGTGATGTTAAGTTGTTTTGTAGTGGTGTTGAAGATGTTTGATGTTTATAATTGTGTGGTGTTTGGTTTCAGTGGTTGTGGTGGTGTTAGTGAAGTAATATGGTGGTGGTGGTGGTGATGTGAAGTAGTGGTGTTGTAGTAGTTATAGTGGTGGTGATGGTAGTGGTGTTGTATCCGGGAATGTGTGTGTGTGTGTGGGTGGGTGGGGGTGTATTGGAAGTGTGGTGGTGGTGATGGTGATGTTGTAAAGTAGTGTTGTAGTAATTATAGTAGTGGTGTTGTATCAGTGATGTATCCGTGTGTGTGTGTGTGTGTGTGTTGGTGTTGTAGTGTTGTAAGTAATTAAAGTTATGGTGATGATAATTGGTGTTGCATTTATGTTTTGTTTATCACTTGCTACTCAGACACCAAAAAAAATAGATAAATAACTAAAGAAAGAGAGAGAGAAAAAAAAAAAAGGAGAATACTAAAGTCAGTCCAAATTATGTAAGTGTAAACTCTTTATTTCCAGTACACAAAAATATTTAGCTAACTAACATCAACAAGCGATCGAGTGTTTCTAAAGCCTCAACGTACAAAATAAACTAACTAATAATAATAATAATATATAAACGTAAACAATACATTTTCTTGCCAACACTTTTCAAAAACACCAATGACTATATTAACAAAATAAATCACGTCAACAAATAACTAATGAGGAATAACTATGGTAAACGTATTTAATTAGTTATATTGTTTATCTGAAGTCTCCCCGGCTGCTTCCCTCGCCTCCTTCTCTGCCCTCTCCTTCTCAGCAAATGCAATCTGAAAAAAGTTATTACATTATTCACTAACAATACATTAGTTATCCATTTCCCTGTCCCTGTAGTCTTGTATGTTGATGGTGTGTATGTGTATATGTTGATTTTGATGTATCGAGTGTGTATATATAACTAGTTTTATGGAGAATGTTAATAATGTCTGAATTATTAATGAATGGTCTCTTAAGTAAGGTCTTTCAGTGTTGCCAGAATTATGTAGCGATCTTGGCTATCAATATCAACCACCTAACTGGCTTCTATTACCTTAACTAACTATTTATAAACCTTTACAGTATCTACGTATGCCTATATGTGTAAGAGAAAACGTGTATCACTAAGGGGTGACGGTAGTAATCTGACCTGCTCGAGATGCCAGGGCTCCAAGGGGTGTGGTGTGGGCAGCATGTCAGAGATAGGCTGGAACCCGTTGACGCCCGTTGTGTAGGTCATTAGGTGCACAGTGCCGTCTGGGTGAATGAACCTGAGGCGGGTGAAGGGGAAGACTGACAACTGGACACTTTTTTTTTTTTCTCTCTCTCTCTCTCTCTCTCTCTCTCTCTCTCTCTCTCTCTCTCTCTCTCTCTCTCTCTCTCTCTCTCTCTCTCTCTCTCTCATGATTTTTACGTATTTTTCGTATGATTTGCTCGTTTTTATAAATATCTGACGCGAAAAACTTAATAAGAATATATACAGAAAGATAATAAAAAATATGAAATTAAACAAACTCGTAGGAAATAATATCGGAGATAAAAAAACACGTAAAGAAATGTAAAATAAAAAATATAAAAGAAATCTAGATATGAAACTTGCACGAGTCCACACACTAAAAAAGAAGGGAAATCATCTAGAAATCTAAAATCAAGAGTGAATAAGTGTGAGGTGTGAGTGTGAGGTGTCTTTTCTAACCTGTATTGTCCAGTTCTAATGACCTCGTTGGTAGGGCCACTCGCCTCTGCCTTCTCCACCCAGGTGATATCATTCCCAGTCTGGATTCTGCAATAACACAGAATAGAAGTAACACAATAGACCAAGTGAAGAGTGGTGTAAACATTCGCGTCTTAGGTTAGGTTAGGTTAGGTTAGGTTAGTAAAAGTGTTGTGTCTCGATAGATTAATGGGAGTAATGGTCGTCTTTTCACTCCGTCTCTCAGCCTTGCTTGTGAATATACTGTTGTACTTTATTATTATTATTATTATTATTATGTTATGTTTATTGGTGCAAATCTAAGAATGAAGTCCCACTGTTTTGGATTTGTAAGATGAATAGTACTAGTTGTTGGTTCAAATAATGATGATAATATAGTTTTAAATAGAAGTTAGTCTTACATAATATAACAACTATATTATCATTATCATATATCAAAACGCATGAAAATAACATGAATATGATACTACAAACCATTGTTCCTCCTCATTATATATAAAAACAAAATAGACACATTACAAAAGACATATGAATAGATAGATAAATACCTTCCCTTATTAGCATATTATTCTATTTTCTAATATATGAATGAATCCCACCTAAGCCAAATCTTTTAGAACAATACCACTTCAAAAAAATATAACTAAGGCATTTTTTATTTACTAATACTTATATAGGAAAAATAATAAAGGTGTATATAGAGGTTTGCAGAACAGTTCTACTAAAAAAATCTAACTTTAAGCCTTTATTTCTTTACTAATGTTTATATAGGAAAAATAATAAAGGTGTGTATAAATAAAGGTGTGTGCAGTGCGTACCTTAAGCCGTATCCTCCGTACTGATCAATGGGTGTCCTTTCGTCTAACAGGATAGGAATGGGGCTGCTGTATTCCTCCGGGGCAGGGGCAGGGGCGGCCACCACACAGCCGGCGACACAGGAGAGCAGCAGAAGGAGTACCTGAAGGAGATGAGAAGGTAGGTGAGGAGGTGTTTTGCTATGACTATGTGGTGTGTTGTGGGTCTGAGGTATTCTGTATGTGTTTATGAGGTTATGTGCTGTGGTTCTAAGGTGTTCTCTATGTGTTATGAGGTGCTGTGCTGCATGACTAAAGTGTTCCGTAACTGTTGTTTGCTTCGTGTTCATGAGGTGTTCCGTATCAACTAGCTGTGAGGTGTGCAATGCTGTGTAACCAAGGTGCTTCATAATGGGTTAAAGTGCTTCATGATGCTATTTCAAGTGCTTCATAGTGTTGTCTCAAATGCTTCATTGTAACCTAACCTAACACCATCACGAGAGATCCTTACGCCTTGCATCTTGGAGTAGAGGTAACGCTGAATGCAGACAAAAGGCGAAGAAGGAGTAGTACTTAGAGGCGAAGGAGGAGGACGTGACACTCTATAAGACTCTTGGGAGCAGTCTGTCTTCCCTAGGACCAAAGAGCCCTATATATACCAGTAGTTTGGCCTTGCGACACACCTTACCTTACCTTCCCAGAGATCGTGCCGAAGAGTTTTTTGGGTATCTTGAAGAGGCATTCTCCTGACATTTTACACTTTCAACTTAGGGTCAACGAGGGGTGTTCGGTGGCCGCTAGAGGGGACACGCTACGCCAGTTTAGGACCATTGGTTAAGTAATGGGGTCAGTGTGGGGGGTGACTTAATGATATGTATGGTAATGGGATGCTTGTTAAGTAAGGGTGGTTGATTGACGTTCCATCCATCTATTGAGCCATTCAACTGTCTATCTGGTTATCTATGCTTTTTTTTTTTTTTTTTCTTGTTTTTATTCACTCGTTCATCTATCTATCTATCTAGTTATCTATCTTTCTTTTCTTCCTTCTTACCTTCCATCTATTCATCTATCAGTCTGTCTTTCTTTCCTTCTTTCTTTCCTTCTTTCTTTCCTTCTTTCCTTCCTTCTTTCCTTCCTTCCTTCCTTCCATCCATCCATCCATCCATCCATCCATCCATCCATCCATCCATCCATCCATCCATCCATCTATCTATTCACCCATCCATCCATCTATCCATCATGTAACCAGAAAAATATCCTCATCGTTTTCTTCACGATTTCCGTTTCTTATGGGTCACTAATATATTTTTTCCCCTTGCCTTCTTGCTTGTTCCTACGCTAGCCTTTCCTTCCTTTGTTGGGCTTCATTTTAACTTGCACAGACCACCGGCCGCCCCTCCAGCGTGTCACTATTGTTAGGTTCCTGAAGGCGGGAAGGAAAGGTTGGGAGAAAAGTCAGGGGCGTTGCCTTGGCGCTCTCCTCCGTCTCTTTAGTGTGTGAATCTGTGTGGTGAAGGTTGGTCTGTATAGCTTTTATGATTCTCTCTCTCTCTCTCTCTCTCTCTCTCTCTCTCTCTCTCTCTCTCTCTCTCTCTCTCTCTCTCTCTCTCTCTCTCTCTCTCTCTCTCTCTCTCTCTCTCTCTCTCTCTCTCTCTCTCTCTCTCTCTCTCTCTCTCTCTCACAATTTTACTTGATCATTTATTTACGACACAACACAGCAAGTGTCTGTTCATTCATTAAGGTTACACTGGCAGCCTGGTCCCCGAGGTGGTGTCCTGGGTGGTGAGTGGATAGGGGAGGAGGGGGCAGGAGTACAGGTGGAGGGGGTGACTGCCTTAACTTGTGGCCTGTCGGGACACCTGTCTGTTGGGTGAGGAGAAGGGCGATGGGTACTAATTACATGTATATCCTCATTTATCCCTCATACTGTGATACTAATAGTTCTATGTGAGGGGAAGGAAAAGTGAGGGTAGGTGTATGTCCTCATTTTTACCTCTTCGTTTTGTAATACTTATAAACAGAATTTAAGTATTAGACCCAGAACATAAAAAAAGTACTGTATCTTGTTTTTGATCGCGCGAGGTACCGGCCACTCCTCTCACTCCTCCCAACCTTCCCAACCAACCAAAGCACTTTGCATAGATTACCCTCGACACCAGTAACAGAAAAAAAATAAAGAAAGAAAAAAGAAAATGAAAGGCAAAGGAGTGCAGATGGAAAACTTGTCAAGATAAAATATAGAATAAAAAAGAGCAACATATGGTTGAAATGGCCGAGTGACCTTATGCTGAAGGTTACACTCACATCCCCTTCCCCTTCCTTTCCTTCCCACTGCTCCTTATATAATAGGTTACTCATAGCTGCTCAGGTCACGCAGGATGAGGCGTGATAGAGCGTTACTCCTCACCTGACCTTAACCGTGGCTACATCATGACCTTTATCCTTGTCGTGGTCATTATTAGAAAAGAGAGAATTACGTAGAAATTCAGATCACACACACTTTAGTGATCTGTCTTTAAGGTAGAGAAGAAAATGTCTTAAAAATAATACATTAGAGAGGTTTAGTTAAAAATACACTCAGTCCAGCAGGTCATATTGCCCTTATCGAAGACCTTGTTGGAGGAGATGGGAGGTCAAGTTTTTTTTTTTAATAAATCTATTCCTACACTAGACACCTTCTAATATTATGTCCAGTGTTTGGTAAGGCGAAAAAAATTGCATCGCTTTCTACAAGTTGGGTTTGACTAATTTGATTGTTTTAAGTTTCTGTGTATAAAATCCTGCAGCGTCTTTGCATTGGTGTGAGAGTGTAAGGTTGGATGCCATCATAACACCGAGATCCTTGACACTTTGTACGCTTTCAAGTTTCACGCATATCTTATACTCATGTTTTTTGGTTTCTTCTTTCCATTTAAAGAATATGGCATTTGTTAACATGAAAAGAGAGAGAGAGAGAGAGAGAGAGAGAGAGAGAGAGAGAGAGAGAGAGAGAGAGAGAGAGAGAGAGAGAGAGAGAGAATGACCTTGGACAGGAAGATAAAAGATGTTATGATATTTTAACAAAGGTTCAACAAAACATTATCATTATACAAAGTTTATTGAACTAAAATATTTACAAAATCCATCAACAATAATAATTAATTTCCATCATAATCTTACATATTTGGTTTATTGTAACTCAAATAATATATATTCCTTACATTTATTCCTTTTTTATATATTTTTTTTTTATTATTTAAACTTTTTGACTACAAAATTAAATATAGTAACTACATTTATAGACATTTGTTTTTTTTTTTTAATTATTATTTTCCTTTTAGTGAATGGTGGTAATGTGTTTACTTGCCGCCCTTCCCCCGCTTGTTGCGGTGCTTCTTCTGGCTCTTAAGCCCGCCACTCTTACCCTTACGCTTCTTGCCACCCACCTGCCCAGCCTCTTGGCACTCAGTGTGGCACTCTGCCCCACCCTCCTTCTCCTGCTTCTTATGCTCATGCCGAGGCGCAGCAGCAGCAGCACACCCTGAGGAGCCACGGGCCTGCCGCAGCTCCATCAGGTTCTGGTGCACAGCCTCCCGCACCTCCTGTTCCTTCCTCTGCTTCCTTTCGTAAGCAGAGTCACAGTGAGTGGTGGTCTTGAGTGTGTGGCCTTTCCTGCCACTCACCATCGTCCACTCACCCTCACAATCACCAGCCTCCTGCTCTGCTGCTGCCTCAGCCTCAGTCTCAGTTTCAGCCTCAGTTTCAGCCTCAGCCTCCGCCTCAGCCTGCTCCTCCTCCTCCTCTAGGATGGAGTCGCACACTTCCTCGGGCCGGAGAGGCACGGGAAAGTCGCACCAGCTGGACTTGGCCTTGGCGACCCTCACCACACAGGCCCACGACACTGGTAGTGCCTTGGGAGCCTGGTGGTGTGATGCCAGGGCCAAGAGTGCCAGGTCAGGCACGGGCTGCTGCTGTGCAGAGCAGACCTCAGCCGCAGACAAGAAGTCTTCCTCGAAGAACTCGAGGCAGTTCAAGTCTATGCCTCCAGTCACCTTCTCAGTCTTAACTGATCCAGTTACCTTCACAGGCCCTTCATTTTGTGTCTCTGTCCCAGGCAAACCTTCCTCCTGTTCCACCACCGCCACGTTCTTCTTCTTCTTGAAAAGTGACTTGAACAGCCGCACCCAGCAGCGGAGGAAGGAGCAGCAGTCCACACTCACCTCACCATCATCATGCATGGTTTTGGAATTCTTTGAATTCTTTGAATTCATTGTAAAGATAATCTTGCTTATTATCACAACCTGCAAACCTGAGGTGGCCAAAATATTGAGGTAGCAAATTTTAGGATGTATAAAACAGCTTGGACCCTTTGATGATTCAACTCCAACCTCTTCCATTGTGCCAGCTTGGATCTGAACACTGCCTCAGCGCTGCGTGCGGGTGTCATTGTTATCATTCTAACATAGAAACGCAACACTAAACTAACCCATACACAACTGTACGAAACATTAATAAAAATCAACCCAATATTATAAAAAATAAAAAAAAAACGATTCCTCGATAACAATTTCCCACCCGATTATGTTTTTGAATACGTTTCATAAATACTAATATACACTTACCTCTTTCACACTCCTTCCTTTCCTTCGTTCTTCCTTCGTTCTTCCTTCCTTCCTTCCTATCCCTCTTCCTCTCCTTCCCTTTTTCTCCCATTCCATCATTCCATCTTTCTCTCCATCCCCTCCCTTCTCTTCACTCTCTCCTCCCTCCCCTTCCATCCTTCCCCTCTACCCTCTCTTCCCTCTTCCTTCCCTTTCCTTCTCTACCATCTGATTCCCTCCTCCTCTTCCTCCACAAGTTTATAATTTGTTTCTTCCCAAAAGTGAACATACTTAGAAAAGGGAAATGAAATCAAGTGTGTTTGGCATCACACTTATACATACATACATACTTACATACATATAATACATACACTGATCCAGGTATTCTTGATTCCTGCTGTCCACCCCATGCAGGTGTTCCATAATCAAGCCTTACCTGTTACCTGTCATGATCCATTTACGTAACGACAGACAGGTTGTAAGAACTACCTATAAAAAAAATATAACAGAAAAAACTAGCCGAAACCGCTTTATAGACATGGTAAAGGAATAGCATAAATGGATAAAAGGAAAAAAATAACTAGAAAGGGTTCTGATTCCATATATATGTGAATTTATAGCACATAAACTATCAACTCTATGTTCAATGTTCTTTACTTTTATCTCCTGTTCCACATACGTTGGCGGAAAAGAGGCGATCTGTTTTAAAGGATACACGAAGGATACCCACGTTATATTGTATCCTGCAGGGCTTGAGGGGGGGGGTTGGGGGGAAGGAAGGAAGGAACAGGTCTTGTAGGTTTACGTAGGCTGGGATTACTGGTTATATAGAGTGTTTTGGTGTTGACCTTATGTCCTTGATGAGGTTGTGTTGGAGTGGGCGCGGGTCCCAACAGGTGTTCCCTCCCACAGGTGTAGTGAAGGGGAGGTCATTAATATGATTATGTTGTTTTGAGGTCATTTTGTACGCTTGGACGAGGTGTGAAATGATTAAGTATTGCTGTTGTGTGTGTGTGTGTGTGTGTGTGTGTGTGTGTGTGTGTGTGTGTGTGTGTGTGTGTGTGCGTGTGTGCGTGTGCTTGACCTTGACACTCGAGGAAACAGGAATTTTGTTGACATTTCCAGGAATAACCTTCTTGAGGGGAAAAAAGCACATCTTGTCATGGTGCGGCGTTCATCTGGGCGGTGTTTTGTGCCTTGCCTGATCTTACCTTACCTCACCTTACCTTCTCTTGCCTTACACCACCTTACCTAACCTTACCTTACCTTACCTTACATTGCCTTACCTTACCTTACCTTACCATACCTAATCCCACCCTCACCTTACCTACCATCACTAACCTTCCTTTACCTAACCTTACCTTCGATTAAATTAGAC